>APFE030963421.1:130402-153560 GCA_000404065.3 Pinus taeda | reverse complement strand
TTCCTAAGCCTGAAGAGCATCTCAAATCGAGATTCTATGCTAGTTTTGGACAATCTACAAAGGATATCCTCAAAACTTGGTGGCAAGCGCCGAGAAAATTACATCAAAAGCCTAATGGTATTTATAGAATGAAGATGTTGAAGAAAATATACCAATACTTAATGGCCATGTGCTGTAGACTATATGGACGTGAGAATGCCAAATTCTTCAATGAAAATTGGGTTTATATGGTGCACCCATGTGTTACCAAGGGAACTATTTTCACTTGGTCAGATCTCATAGTTCAACATTTGCAAGAGTGTTACAAAAGTGAAGAATGTGTTGGAAGGTGAAAAACCTGAGTTGTACATGTCTTCATATATGCTAGACGAAATATGTGCCAAGAATAAATTCCTAGGGTTGGAGTGGAAATGGACTTGTTCTAAAGATATACCTCTAGTGCATATGTATTGTAAGATACTTTGGGAAACTAGTTACATGGGAGTATATGCATGGATTACTGAGCGGTTCCTCTCAGTACAATATCAAATGATATTTGGCACTGAGGCACCATGCATGACAGATCAAGCAAGGTTAGACTTAGAAGATATTGTAGACTGGTTTAGATCACCTCAGGGAACATTTATTGGTCTTCGGCTTGTACAAAAGCCCACATATCATGTTGTTGTTTGTCACAGATAAGGTTGTCATATAGGAGGTCGACTATCAGCTTTCCATAGGATTGTCTGGTTCATTGCAGAGGTCAAAGAAGTTTTCATGGCCCATCTTCCCATTGCATATTGGATCATAAAACTTCAATAGCTTGAAGAAAATAGAAGAAGAAATCCAAAAACTAGTGTGCCTCAAGTTTGGTGAAATGGGATATCATCGATATGATCCTAGCGGCATACCTGCACAACAGTGTTCCAAGCTAAGTTATACACATAAATATACTTTGGACTCTTGGAAAGAGGAGGAGAAAATCAAGAACCATTATTTGCCTCTAGAGCCGTTCGAATAGACAGGGAAGCAATTGTTCTAAATGTGTCAAAGGGAGAAAACTAGGAGGAAACAGATATCCAAGACAATCATAAACTAAAGAGAAAACAAGAGAAGGAGGTTGCAGAAGAGACACATAAAAATTTCAAAGCTAATAAAGACACTAAAGGGGCAACTGAGGAGGAGAAGAGAAGGAAAGAGAACAAATAAGCAAAAAGAAAGAGACGAGAAGAAGAAGAAAGGAAAATATAGAAGCAAGAAAATCAAAAGCAAGAGGCCATGAGGAAGAGAAAAGAAGAACTGAAGAAAAAAAAGGAAATTTTGAAGAAACAACAAGAGGAAGCATTGAAGAAGCAGAAGGAGGAGGAAGAACAAAGAAGAATACAACTTGAGGAAGAAAAGAAGAAAAAGAATTGGTAAAGAAGCTGGAAGAAGAGTTGACCACTCAAGAGATAGATGATGAGCAAGCAGAGGAGAATCAAAAAACAAAAGATGAGCCAATTATAGCCACTCTGAAATTCGACCTCTGACCCCTCTAATGGTGGACACCTTCCTCTGAATGAAATGGGTATCTTGCCTCCAGGAGAAGACAAAATATTGGATATCTCCAATTTCACATTTGATCAAATCAAGCAAAAAAACATTAAAGAAAGGAGAAAGTACTTTCCAAATGAGCCAGATCGACCAATCTCAGTCAATAAGAAAAGATATTATTTCAAACACAAAGACCAATTCGAAGGCAATTGCTTCAGCTGGTGTAGCCTTTTTAGTAGCCAATAAAAAGAACGTTGACTATCTCACTCTCAAGGTTGAATTATTGAAGAAAGAACTAGCTGATGCAAAGCAATAAAATGTGCAGCTTCTCATTGAAAATCAAAGGGTGTCTTCGACAGGTTCCAGTGGAGAATTTCTGCAGTTTGTTGTGCACTCAAATTGTCAAAGTTCCAAGGAAGCGGAAGTGCCAATTTTTTCCAACAGGATTGGATCACCTATCAGCTGTCCATGTGTCATGGTCATCCCATTCTACAAGTTATATATTGTAAATGATCTTAGTAAAACCTTGAGTCTATGTAACAACCTAGGTAAGCCTATAATTTGGTGATAAATAACATCCTAGGAGGTTTTTTAACCTTGCTAATTACCTGTGCTTTTAGACACGATTAATCAGAGGAGTTTTTCCCCTCCAGCTTAAATCCCAAAGTTAGGGTGGAATTTATTGTCGAATTATCAGGTGAGTCCTAGTGTTTTAGTCAAGTCTGATGTAAAAATGGTTTGGAAATAATTTAAACTAATTGGATTTATTATTATTTTATTACAAATCACTTGGTTTACTATATCATATTGTGTCGCAGATGAGTTATGTGTCTTGAAGGTCTAAGCCAAATGTGTATGGAATCTTTGAGTCTTGTAAATGAAAAATCATATGTATTAGAGGGTTGGAAAATTAATTAAATCACCTCGTGTAAATTAATTAATTTTTCTGGCAAAATAAAATTTAATCCTAAGCCGGAAAATTAATTAATTTAAGTCAAATTAAATTGTCTTAAGAAAATAAATTCTCCAAATGGAAAAATTCGTGGGTCTTGAAAGAATCATTTTTTAGGGGTCCTCCACCAAGAGAATATTGTATATTTCAAGAAAATTTGGACCCTTGGACCTTGGTGATTAAGTGAAAGTCAATTTTTTGAGGAAATTAAATCAAAATAATTAATTTTGAGCTAATTAAAATGGAATTAAATGATAAATTCGAAAATTTCTCAAAAATAAAAAAATCAAAGGCCAAGATTAAAAGATCTTGAAGTGTTTATCAATGACCAAGATTATTTTGACAGGGATCAAACAAACTAGCTATTATTTTTCCATTTGGAGAATTTATCTATAACTTAGAGAGCCAGTTGAGTCTCTAGTCACCTTGATATTTGGGTAGAATTATTGCTGAAGTATTTTGTAAATTATTGTCCTGTTGGGAACTACTTTTTCTACTATAATAAAAGACTTTGGGTGCAACTTGAGGTGTTCTTGTTCGTTGATCTGTGGTATGTACTGACTGTTGAAGAATCAAGGGCAATTGGTGTTTGTTAGGATTATTCACTACTTGATAACAATTTGTGATGGACTTTTACAATTATCTTAGCAGCAACTTCTTCTTATTATTATAGTGTGTGTTTCATCAAATTGCTATCAAAACAAACAAGACAAGAACACAAATATTGGCTCTCTGCCAAGGCCAAAACCTCTCTCCCTTAGAGAGGAAAAACATTCGGTAAGTTTCTCTTATTGAAAGCTTCTTATTGACTAATGCCAAACCCTAATCCCTGACTAGGATGTCCTCCAAGCACAAGTTAAGTCCTTCCTCCTTTTTGCACTATGTTCCCCGGCACATAGACTTCCTTCTTCCGGCACTTTTCTCCCCAGCACTTCGTCCTTTTTCTTCCTTTCTTTGTCTAGAGATAGACCTTGGTTATGTTAGCTTCTTGATGGGATATTCTTCTTCCTTTCTTCGATATGTTCTTTCACTTAAGGAAACAAGATTCTTTTTGAGGTAGGTTCGCAAACCTGATGTGACTGAACAACAACCCTAGTTTTCCCACGTATGGTAGGAAACCTAGAGAATTAGGGTCTTTTTCCTTCGCTAGGCTTGGGAGTCCTTGTATACTTTATTTCTCACCCAAACAATGATATGTCATGGAATGTTATCTAGTTGTTGTTATGTCGCAGACTTACACTCCTCTTCTTCGCACGTGTGACTGTTTCTAGCCCTAGAAACAATCCTCTTCACTTTGACCTTCTTCCTTCTTCCTTTGCTTGTATTGGAGATCCTTTAGACTAGGCTTTTCTCTTACTTTCTGGGCTACTTTTCTTTTCTGATTTCAGAGATTGATGGAGGATGTTGAGAGGGAGTGGACAACCTCTATATATAGAGGATTGTCCCTCCTTTAGGCTGACATGATTTATTTAGGCCAACTTGACTATATATTCATCATTTTCATTGTTTAGCTTCCTTTTGGAGGATGTTGCTGCAAGGAGAGGACTTGTACTTGGGTTGGATGTATTCCTTTGACCTTATACAATATTCTACATTGTGTAACATGCCCTCTAAGGGTCTTACATAAATACATTGACCTTCTGTCTTCCTAGAAGCACTTAGACATGTGCTTGACCTACTTCAATGAGCAAGAAACTCATTGACAAATAATATAAAAATAATCTCTTTTCTTGAATAAATACAAATGTCAAAATTACTTTTATGGAAACCGAACCTAGTTACACTTTCTTCAACAATCTCTCTTAACTAGGGAGGTATCCATAAATCATTACAAAGTGTTTGACTATTTTTCAATCTTGAAGAATTCACATAAGAGAAACCAGATTTGCAATCCATCTGTTATAGCATCATATCAATCAACATTGTCATAGTGCAAGGCCTTGACTAACAATTCCATCTCACCATGAGACCATGAGCTACAATGTTGGCAAGACCAATGATTTATAGACACCTTCATCATTGTCTCTCAAGGTACATACCCACCTGGGTGTTCAATGAGTATGACCTTCTAGGACTATTCTTATATTGGGTTCCCAACCTTCAAAGAATATCGGTCCTCTTGCCTACTCTTGTCTTGGATGCCCTAGACATCCTCAAAGAGTATCAGATGCCAGATGATTACCCAATCCTCCCATTCTTTCTTTCAAAGTGAAGACAAGAATGTTTTGTCTATCACTTCTTCTCAATTGAGGAAGACATGCCCAAGTATCTTCTGACAAGGTACTTGTCCAAGTTCCTTTGTAATTGGGAAATTGTTATAACTCCCTCTTAGCTAGGGACTTGTCTATTCATCAACAACTTCTTCTTCGTGGGTCCTACAACTACTTGATCTCCTTCCTTCATTTGATGTAATGAAGTCTTTGTTCAAACTTCTTCTTGGTAGGGCACCATCCATCAATCACTTTCCTTCCTTCTTTGTCATGTCATTACTTCCTTCGTGGAAAGTGGCCTTCTTGTCATATATCAAGTTCTCTTATCATCTGGTTATTTCTTGTCATCTTGTCTATGCTTTAGACTACTCTTCACATGGATGCTTCTTTGTACTTGTTTATTTCCATGCTTTGATCTAGTAGTCCTTCATGACTTCATCTTAATATTGCTTCAACATTAAATGGTACTTTTGCTAGATGGCTTCTTCATCATGACATATTTGTAGAGTAGAATCAATTATCTGCACCTTTCATATCTCCAAGGCCTTCACAGGTGTCAAGGGTCCTTTGATCTTTCTCTTCCTTTGACAAAGTTGTCATGCCTTCTTTCGGGAGATGTCTTCAAAGTATCTTGTCAGATAGTGATTCTTCGTGATCATGATGTTCTTCACATGCTTGATCTCTTTCTTCACTTGCTTCTTCTTGGATAAATTGGTCAACCACCTTATGCTCCTTATGAGAGAACTTCATTTCTTGCTTCTAGGACTAGTCATCATTCCTTCTTCACTTGCTTCTTAGTCAACAATCTTATACTCCTTATGTGAGTATTTCTTTTGTTGACCTTCATTGCATTGTAGTACATGCCTTCGAGCATGTCATTGGTGAAAGAAATTCTTTCCTACTTGATCATGTCATAGAACTATTCCCATGATTCAATAATATACAAATGATAACATGACTAAACTTTGATGCATACATACCTCATCTTGATTCTTCTTTGATCATCTTAGCTTCATTTGGTTGTCCTTGATGTGGCCCTTCTTGCTCCATCTTAGCTTGCCTGCATATCATCCTTTTCTTGAATCCCATGAATGGAATTCCCAATGAGACATCTGCTTCTGTTTATGAATATTCTTTTGAAGATTCCATCGTAGGATCTTGAAGACCCTTACCTTGCAAATGTTTCTTTCCTTTTGATGATGGAGGTATCCTAAGATTCTTAATCATGATCAATTTTCTTTCATTGTGTATGAGGTCCTATTCTAGGTATGCTCCTTCTACATGAATATCTTGAGCTATATCTACCATGCTCCTATATTCTAGAAGATATTTCTAACCATGCATTTAGTTCTATTATAAATGCTCCTTCTACATATTTAGTGTTGAAATTCCTAAATCTATCTGTTAGAAATTTAATTTATATTCTTCTGGTTTATTTCTCCTCCTTGCTAATTACAAACAAGTTATTTAAACATATAAACATCGAAATAAACATAATATAGTCTCAACCATCTACAGATCAATAGCTGAAAGAAATAGCAAACACACAAGTGACACCGTTATTTTTGGACAACTCGTCCCCGCAAAAAGCCCAACTTGGGAAAACCAGTGCAACAATTGTGAGGGTTATTTATTATGAAGAATATCCTTGAATACAACTGGGTGCCAAGCTGGCTCACCTGAAAGAGAAAAATAACTGGTAGTATTACCTCTCTATTTGGAAGCAAGTATTCAGAAAACTTGCCCCATGAAACCCTCTCTAGCAACACTAAGCACTGTGTCATCCCTCCTGACCTCTGCGTCAGCCCTCTAAGGCACTGAGTAGCCTTTGGGACCCTCTGCGTCACTCCTGTTGCCCTCTGCGTGGATGACGCAGGCCCTTTGGCCTCTACGCTGTCTCTACTGGAATCTGCGTGGCTTCTACGTCTGCCTCTTTGCCCTGCGCTGGTCTCTCGGCACTATCTCTACCTCTCTATCCAGTACTCACTGCCCCTCGCTGTTGATCACTAATTTGAATTTACTTAGCAACCCCGCTCTAGTAAATCGAATGATTGATCACTCTGGTGTATTCTCCAACTAACCCTCAAGCTTCCTCTTATACTTTTCATGTTGGTCCTTAAACGGCCGAGATTACATCTCTAGTCAATAGCTAAGATTAGATTTGGCTTGATCCATGACTTTTGGAACCTTCTAACCCAGTTTTATATTAATACCCATTAATATTTTATTTTTCCTAAGTTTAGACTTAGGAACTCCATTAAAAATAACAATTATTTTAATATTTCCCAAATCGAGTACAATCTGCCAAAACCATTTATATGTATTGGAGATCTCATGTGCTTTAGCCTCTCCACCAATTTTCATGGCTAGAGCACATCCAACGCTACCTAAAATCATCACTCCCTCTTAGCGAGGACTGTGCTCTAGTAATACTCCATTACTCTAATTATATGGCACTGGTATCTGTGTTGATGCTAGACCTCCCCGTCCAACATCCCCTGCACTGCTGCATCTTGTACTATTGTCCATGGCCTTGTCACTACCACTACTGCATCCGTACGACAACTCCCTTTGCATTAGTGTTGCTATTGGTCCTTTCCCCCAACACTACTTTTGCATTGCAACCCCCTCTCATCATGCTGCATACTGCTACTGCACTGCAACTCAGTTACTGAGAAGTAACTAATCCACCCACCTACTAACATCCTTGTTAGGCTAGAAACACTCTCGATGTTGAAGCTCCCTTTGCCGCTATCAAGTTCTCCCTCTACGGCCTCTATGCTGCTCCAACAACTCCCTGCATCTCGCACCACTATAAGCCTCTCTGTGCCATCCTGCACTGTTGCAACACTCTTTGTGCCTCTCACACTGCTACAACTTGCTAGCCTTGTGCTGCCCGAGGACTCCTGCACTGTAGCACTCTTCGTCGCTTCATCCACATCCGTCACTACCGACATTTGCCAGTCCTGCTACTCTCTCTTTGGGGCTCTCGTAGCAAGGTATAATCCAAAAGTTTGGGTACCTCAAGGATCCTGCCCCTCATCGCTTGTATTCTTCCTGACTACAGCTTGATGTCTCCCCACCTCTTTTCTAGAGGTACATGAGCACTCATGGGACAATCATCATCCTTCTCTACCTCCTTTTCCACCTTCGTTGGCACTGCCTTGGAGTCAAACGCCTCTCCCTTAATCTTCTTCCTCGGACACTGGTTCGCATAATGACCCAGTTCCCCACAGTTGAAGCACTTAACCTTGGAGAGGTCCTTTTTCTTCCTCTTCTCTTGCTTCCTTGCAGATGCCAAAGCTGCATCCTCTTCCTCTTCCTTCTTGATCCAAACTCCTTTGTTGCTACGTCTCATCTTGCTCAGCCATCTAATCTCTTCTTGGCGAAGAGCCACCCAAAATTCTTCCCAATATGGAAGATTCACCATGCTCAGTATGCTCTAGACAAATGTCTCCCACTCCTCGAAGACTACGTTTAGTGCGGCCCTCACCATCAACTCCTGATCCGGCATAGCCCCTATGGAAGTTAGTTGGTCCTGGATTTCCTTCAACTGACTGAGGAATTGATCTATTTGCTCCCCCTTTTACATCTGGTACGAACGCAACTGATTCTCAAGTAACATCTTCCTCTGCATAGAAGTATGCTGGTACAACGTCTTCAAGGTGTCCCACATTTCCTTTGTCGTATCCTTCTTGAGAATATGTTGGACCACATGATCCTTGACCCCATTAAGGATGATGCATTTTTCCTCCTATTACTTCTCATTATCAATAGGATCAACTAGGATAACCATTGTTCACAAGGTGAAGGCCTTGATGCGATGTCTATCTAGAATGGACAGGATCCTCATCTTCCAGAACACAAAGTTGGATGCCTCATCCTGCTTGTCTTGATCCCTCAGCCCATTCATGGCCATCTTTCTGCTCTTCTAGTCGACTCCTCCAAGTCTCTCTCCTTCCCTTCGGAAGTTCTTTCTTCGTCTCTTGTTAAGTCTCTCTACTTCTTGCCTGGAAGTTCTCTGTTAGACTCCCTCTGAGTCACAATTTCCCTTTTGGAAATCCTTCTGCCAATCATCAAGTCGCACCTCTCCGATCTTCAGTGCACCTGCAACACTGATCCAGATTCTTTGGCTAGAAATCCACCTCGGTAGCGACTCCCTCCACCTTGGTTTTGCCTTTCTTAGGTTTTTGTTCTTCCCACAGTACCCCACTAGCTTCACTCTCGCAAATTGCCCACAGCTTCCTATGCCCCAACAACTGAAGGACTAAGCCTCTAGGCTCTGTGTAATCCTGACATTGGCAAAAATGCTCCCTCAGCCAACTACTTCAACCCTTCGGGTCTTTGTGTGGCTCTGCGTGAGCCTCTTTCTGCCCTCCTCAACCTCTGCGCTGGCCTTTATCTAGCCCAGACTGATGATGCAACCCCTCTGCATCAACCGTTCTTATGTCGCTTTCTGCAAGGATCAACTTTGTCACTCGGGACAATTGATTCTACTGCAAATGCTCTACTTCAGCTGATGCCTTTAGCTCTTCTGTGATCTGCAATCATGCTCCGATACCATGTTGAAATTTCTACGTATATCTGTTAGAAATTTAATCTGTATTCTTCTGGTTTATTTCTCCTACTTGTTAATTACAAATAAGTTATTTAAACATATAAACATCGAAATAAACACAATACAGTCTCAACAATGTACAGATCAACAGCTGAAAGAAATAGAAAACACACAAGTGACAGCATTATTTTTGAACAACTCTTCCTTGGAAAAATCCAACTTGGGAAAACCGGTGTAGCAATTGTGAGGGTTATTTATTATGAAGTATATCCTTGAGTACAACTGTGTGCCAAACTGGCTCACCCGATAGAGAAAAATAATTAGCAGTAATACCTCTCTATTTAGAAGCAGGTATTCAGAAAACCTACCCCATGAAATCCTCTCCAACAACACTGAAGCATTGCGTCAGCCCTCTTGGCCTCTCTGTCAACCTCAAAGCCTCTACGTCAGCCCTCTGAGGCCCTCTGAGACCCTCTGCATCGCTCCTGTTTCCCTCTGCGCGAATGATGCAGGCCCTCTGGCCTCTGCGCTGTCTCTACTAGGTTCTGCGTGGCCTGCTCTGGCTTCTGCGTCTGCCTCTCTACCTCTGCGCTGGTCTCTCGGCACTATATCTACCTCTCTGTCCAGTACTCACTGCCCCTTACTGTTGATCACTGATTCGACTTTACTTAGCAACCCCGCTCTAGTATATCAAATGACTGATCACTCTAGTGTATTCTCCAACTGACCCTCAAGCCTCTTCTTATACTTTTTCTGTTGGTCCTTCAACGACCGAGATTACATCTCTAATCAACGACTAAGATCAGATTTGGCTTGATCCATGACTTTTGGAACCTTCTAACCCAATTTTATATTAATACCCATTATTATTTTATTTTTCCTAAGTTTAGACTTAGGAACTCATTTAAAAATAATAATTATTTTAATATCTCCCAAATCGAGTATAATCTACCCAAACCATCTCTGGGTCTTGGAGATCTCATGTGCTTTAGCCTCTCCATCAATTTTCATGGCTAGAGCACATTTGATGCTACCCCAAATCAACATTTAGAATTCTATGTACATCATGCTTCTGATCTAGAAGATGTTTTTAGCCATGCAATTCTATTATATTCCTACATGCTTCTATCCTACTCAAAACCTTGAAAGAAGACCTTAAGTGAATAAGTAGACCTAGTCATAGTAGAGATCCGGAGGATCTTCCTTCTTTTGCTTCTTGTCTTCTTCTTTCATTTCTTGAGTCACATGAGCTTCTTCCCTTTTTCTTTTGTTGTTGTTGTCCTTCTTTAGTTTAGGACAATTCCTTTTGTAGTGTCCATATTCTTGGCATCCATAGCATTGAATTTTGGACATATCTTTGTTGTTTGTTCTTCGTGGACCAAATTTGCCCTTTCTTTTGCCCATGGTAGCAAATGCTTGCTCCTTTGATCCCACATCTTCCTTTGCTTTGAGTCTTGTTTCCTCTATCTTGCATAGAGACCACATTTCACTTAGTAGGGTGGCTTCTTTCTTTGCATATATGCTTGATGTGAAGTTGCCCCAATCCTCAGGTAGAGCATTGAGTACTACGGTTGTAATTTCTCTGTCAGACATGACTTCCCCAAGCTCTTGAAGTTGATCCCTCATCTCAGATATCTTCATGAAGTAGGGAGCTATTCCTTCCTTTGATATCTTCATCTTGTACAATTCATTTCGTAGAGATATCATTTCTCCAACCGTGGTTACCGAGAATAGCTCTACTAGTTTGTCATAGATTTCTTTGGATGTCTCCAACTTAGACATAAGGAATGAGAGAGTCTTTGATGGATTCTATTAGAATCCTTTGAGCTCTTGTCTCATCCTTATTATACTTGGCTAAGGCTTGAGTTTGTTCCTTAGTAGGAATAGTAACATTCCCTTTGATGTGTTCTAGGAGTTCATTCTCCTTGAGAAGTAAATCAGTCCTCTTCTTCCATGCAAGAAAGTTATTGGTACCTACCAATTTATTTCTTTCCTTGCAAAAAGATATTGATGCATATTCAAAAGGGGACATATACTTGATAGATTTTGAGATGTAGTAGACTTGCTTTTTCCTTGAAGACTTGATGGCTTGCCTTCCTTAGATCTTGATGTTCTTCAAATTGCTTTCTCCAAGTGGACTTGACTTGATGATGAGAGTTGCTTGATGACTTGTAGCTTGATGTAGGTCCTTCTTTGATTTGCTCTTCTTGTAGGTGCCTTTATGTAAGGCTCTTCTTGCTTTGTAGTCTTCCTTGATGAAAGATAGATGGTAGACCTTCTTGAAGTGATTGATACTTCTTGGCTAGATGATTCAACTTTTATAGATGTCCTTCCTTGATGAGTGTTCTTCAATTTCCCTTTCCTTGATGTGTCACCTTACCTCTGATACCATGTTGAAGAATTAAGGGCAATTGGTGTTTGTTAGGATTCTTCACTGCTTGATAACAATTTGTGATGCACTTTTACAATTATCTTAGCATGATCTTCTTCTTATTATTATAGTGTGTGTTTCATCAAACTGTTATCAAAATAAAAAAGACAAGAACACAAATGTTGGCTCCCTGCCAGGGCCAAAACCTCTCTCTCTTAGAAACGAAAACCCTATGGTAAGTTTCTATTATTGAAGCTTCTTATTAACTAATGCCAAACCCTAGACCCCTGACTAGGATGTTCTCCAAGCACAAGTTAAGTCCTTCGTCTTTTTTGCACTATGTTCCCCAGCACATAAACTTCCTTCTTTCAACACTTTGCTCCCCAACATTTTGTCCTTTTTCTTTGTTTCTTTGTCTAGAGATATACCTTGGTTATGTTAGCTTCTTGATGAGATATTCTTCTTCCTTTTCTTCGAGATGTTCTTTCACTTAAGGAGATGAGATTCTTCTTGAGATAGGTATGCAAACTTGATGTGACTGAACACAACCCTAGTTTGCCACGTATGGTAGGAACCCTAGAGAATTAGGGTCCTTTTCCTTCGGTAAAGAGATAGGCTCCTTTGTAGGCTTGGGAGTCCTTGTAGTCTTAATTTCTCACCCAAACAATGATATTTCATGGACTGTTCTCTAGCTGTTGTTATGACGCAGACTTACCCTCCTCTTCTTTGCACGTGTGACTGTTTCTAGCCCTAGAAACAGTTCTCTTCACTTCGGCCTTCTTCCTCCTTCCTTCGCTTGTCTTGGAGACCCTTTAGACTAGGCTTTTCCCTCACTTTTGCGGCTACTTTTCTTTTCTGATTTCAGGGATTGATGGAGGACGTTGAGGGGGAGTGGACAACCTCTATATATAGAGGATTGCCCCTATTTTAGGCCGACTTGATTGTTTCTACATCATTTTCATCGTTTAGCTTCCTTTTGGAGGATGTCACTGCATGGAGAGGAGACGTACTTGACTTGGAGGTATTCCTTTGACCTTATACAATATTCTACATAGTGTAACATGCCCTCTAAGGGTCTTACATAAATACATTGACCTTTTGACTTCCTAGAAGCACTTAAACATGTGCTTGACCTACTTCAATGAGCAAGAAACTCATTGAAAAATAATATAAAATAATTTCTCTTTTCTTGAATAAATACAAATGTCAAAATTACATTTATGAAGACCGAACCTAGTTACACTTTCTTCAACATTGACTACGGGCTTCCTATGTGGTGCTTTACTTGATATATTTTGAGATAATACATAGTGTTTGTAGGTACTCAATCCTTGGTCTCCAAGTTCACAGAATGTGAGCAATGATTATCTTGCTTGGATTCCTAGTTTTTATATGGTAGATTAAATCTTCGCTAGGGCTATAGTGGACAATAATTTTGCTGAAGCATTTTAGCCATTCTTTCAAGAAAAAATATTACAAAAAATATTTTCTCAAAATTTATTTAAAAACCCATGTACAATTTGTAAAATAATTTTGTAATTTTAAGTGTAAATTATTTTTGTAACTTGGGTTTGGTTTTAAATCTATTTTGTATATATTTGGGGTTTGGGTGTTTTTATTTTCATTTTTGCAGGTTGGATCAAGGGATGAAGTAAGAGAAGAGCTAGATCTAGGCCCTTGAGGGTAAGATCTAGTCTCTAGACAATTTCGTAGGGACATTCATTGAAGATTTGACGACAAATTTCAGATCCGGAAGAAAAAAAAATTTCGAGACACGGGTTTTCAGTTTTGGCCTCCTTTTGCAATTTCAACCCCCGATCTATCATATCAACCGTTTTATCCCCACAAATTGGCTTCTTTTGGCCTTGTTTTTCCTTTTCTTGGTCTCTTTTACCCAGAATTCACTTGAAACCCTAATTTGAAGTTTTAAAGCCAAATACTTGGTGGTTTTGTAGATTTGAGGTCTCAAAATTCATATTTTGCAAGCGTCAACATGATCCCAAAGTTTCAACGATTTTCAACGGTGGGATCTTCAAGGCCTTGGGCCTAGGGTTTGATCTCTAAACCCTTGTTTTGCTTCAGTTTTATTACAGTAGTCAAACTACTAATATCTAAGCCCTAAAATCACATTTTAATTGGTCAAAATCAATTAGAATTGCAGATTTTAAATTTTCACAAGTTTTGGCCACTTGGGCATCTCTAATTTGACCCAGATCTAACATTTTAGCTTGCTGGAATTTACTACATAACTGTGAAATTCAAGTCTGAAATATTTCTGAAGCATATACTTGATGAGGATAAAAAAATTTGAATTTTCTGTTCCCGGCAAGAACTTACTATTTTTAGACATTTTGGGCAGTATATTCAGTATTTTTAACTTGTTGATATGTGACTTATTTACTGCTGTAATAAATTTAGTAGTTCCGAAATTTTTTAATCACATATCCTAAAAGCCCAAAAAACGAAAATTGTGTTCTAGTGTATTTTTACTATTTTTGGGCATAATGACCATCTATTTTTAACATCTTTAGCTTGTTGATTTGTGATTGTTCACTGCTGTAATTTTAAAATCATATCTGAAATATCACTGAGTACATTGTCATAAAGTGTGTTAAAGAAGTTAATTTACATTGTTGGTCAAATTGGAAATTTTATGTTTCATGTGTTGGGCAAATTTCATCATTTGAAGTGTTTTTCTCACTGATGTCATAGCATTGATAAACTCCGAATTTTTTGAAGTATTATTGCTGATATAAACTATCATAAATATGAATTTGACTTATCTCATCTTGCCCTAAAAGATTTTCTATCTTTGGACTCAAAAGCTGACATTGATCTTTTTGATTGACATTATACCTTGTCATTGGTGGATAAATTAGTTACTTGGTATCTTGTGGAGTATTGTAGAAGTTTACACTTGTATCTCTTAACATGTATCTTATTTAAGATTGTATCACAACATTGTTAAGTACTCTTGCCCTTAAGACAAATTCTTAATAAGTACTTAAATAACTTAAGCAATCTTAACTCAAGATAATCTCACCCATAATCTATTGCATAAGCATATTAGATTTAGATTGCATTAATAATTTACCTCCTAGCATAAGCTAGGTTGATAGAGACATAAGAAAACCCTTCTTATCTAGCTTGAGGGGCCTCAACAACTTTTTGGTGGTTAACATGGTGACCTTGCAGTTGTTATAGCCACAACGTCTGCAGTGCCAGAGACATCGAGTGATAGGAGCCTAACAGAAGGTATCGTTAATCAGGGCCTAGCTTGCTCCCTGTTGGCCTCCTCCTCACAACCTACCTTGGAGCCCATCTTCAAAATAGTTAAGGGAAGGTTACACTTAGACTAGGCATTTAACTAAAATTTACCAAGATCTCTGCATTACACATAGGTCATAGGTTTGCATATCATTCAAGTTAGTCAATCATCTTAAGCAACGAATTTCCATCTGGTCATTTGGTTCCGATTTACCTTAAGAAAGAATTGGTGACTCCATTAAGGCACTGGTCTCATACTTTAAAATTTAGTCTAATTAATAATCTTGCTTGAATTTAACCAATTGGCTAGGCCACTCATCCATGTCTGCCAAACAATTTGGTTTCCAACTTGTTTTCCTTCATTTCATTCCATAAGGACTGCCTCCCATAGCCTACTGTTGGGAGACAACTAGAACGGAGTGGGCGGGGATGGGAGTGACAACCCCTATCCTGAGTGTGGTCCCAGTGCCTATGCACTCTGAGCGACAACACAGTTCACAATACTTAAAGAACTTAAGTAGTTGGAAGACATAATGAAGCAAGTTTATGAAGAGATGATGACCCTACACAAGGTAATGGTGCCTTTGTAAGAAATCCAAAAGGAGTTGTAGGAAAAACTGAGGATTGCAAGATTATCTCACATGGCTTTAGATATGATCCAGGAATGGGGCGCCAAATACCTAAATTCACTGACAATATTGGCTAGTAAAGGAAGAGTTAAAGCTGAAATGGACAAAGTAGAGACAAAAATACATATGCAATCTTATGATCATCTCAATAGCCACATAGCCAACACTATGTCTGACTATATGAAATTACATTCCAAATTGGAAGCTTTGGTATGAATGCACAGGATTTCTTCAGTAGGTGCACCTAGAGAGGTGAAGCATTGAGATGCCATCAGAGAAGCGCTGAAGGAGGTTTTGGACATCATAAGACATGCGGCTATGCAAGATGACTTGGAGGTAACCAAGGAGATTGTTTTGTAATATGTCACTGAACTAGTCAAGCTGCACATGAAGTTGACTATGTTGTGGAACAATATACAAGTGGGCTCGAAATCAATATTGCCAGATGTTTTGGAGGGCAAGAAGAGGTATGAGCTAGAGCTACCACAAAAGGTCAAAGACATAGCAACATAATACAAGGTTTGGTACCAACATATCACAAAGGAGCTCCATGTCATAGTGCCCAAATTACAATTTCCTCAAATTTGTATATAAATATGTTTATTTTATTTTTGGCCACAATTTTGTGAAAGGACAAATTTTGTAATTAGAAAAAAGAAAAATGAAAAGTCACGAAGAAGTGTTGCACAAAGTGGAAGCGCGGAGCGCGGAAGCGTCATTTTCCAAAAATCTAGGAAGCGAAGCGTCCGCGGAAGCGTCTGCTATATATATATATATTTTTTATATTTTTTTGCATTTATACTCAAAACAAACATCCCAAATACCAAATTAATTGTAGAAGACATGAAAACATGCATATTTTTGCATAAATCAAGATAGATATGGCATCCATGATTCCATTGTAGTTACTAGTATGTACAACAATCATCTATATTCTAGCTATTACAAACATACATCAAATTTTTAAGCATATTATAAAACATAAACATTTAAGCATATTATAAAACATAAAACATAGAGCATATTATGATTTATCTAGCAAGTGAGCAACTGTCAACATTTGTCATGTCCAAAATTCAAATAATAATGTTTACAAAATATGTCACTTGGTCACCGCTAAGACAAAAAAGGTTCAAAATTCAAATTCACAAGTCTACAAGTCTAATGAGTAATCTATGACAAAAAGTAGCAGATTGTGAATATATCTACTAATCTCTCCTCCTTCCACCACGAAGAGAACGTGGCGGCGGGCCTCCACGTGATGGCAATGAAGAAGATGGTGCTTGTGGAAGTTGTGCCACTGAAACTGATGAAGAAGAACCCCCTGTTGTTGGTGTTGAACCATGGAACCTAGGAACCAAGGGACCAGATGGGGGTGGGGGTGGCATATCAACACAATCATCATCATCCTGGAATCGCTCAAAAAATTCATGCAAAAAAAAACACTAATTAACAAAAAAATTAAAAACATGAATTAGAGAAATGCTACATCAGGAAAAATTGGAAAATTCATACCACAATGGGCATACCTGGATAAGAGCATCCTCTAATTGCTCTAATCGCAACAACTCCATCCTCCAAATTGGGCTCCTCTGGATTCTTGTCCCAAATCAACAAGTCTTTATTAGACTGTGAATCTTCACAGTAATGGGACAACAATCACAAGTTGTAATGAACATAAACCAAGCTCTCTGCCCAGTCTAAACTCAACCTGTTCCTTTTAACACTGTGGATGAAAGAATCAGAGCTCCAACACCCCTCTGTAGAAGAAGTGTTTACCACCTGTGATAGCACCCACAATGCCAAAGCCTGTAGAAGTGGAGTACCCCTCCATGTATGTTCCACCACTCAAGAGAAGAAAAATTCTCTCGATCTTTAATTGCATGCATGCTCCCAAATGGACCAGTGTTAAGCGTATAGTTTCTCACCTGTCTCCGTACCAATGCAGCCTCCTCCTCATCAGGGATTAATTTACTCAATGCAGCCATATATTTTTTGTGAACCTCTTGATCTTGGTGTGGTTTTCTCCTGCTTTCCCCCCCAGGTGCTGGTGTTGAAAGCCATGATGGATGATAGTATTTAGGTGTCAAAACATATGCTAATGCATGCAATGGAACATTTAGCATTTCCCATCGGTTTTCCACCTCTGCACGAATATAATTGTACAAGGAGGTATCTCTAGGCTCAACAATGTCTTTAATCTGCCCCAACATGTTATCCATTTGCTCATACACCTCCCCAATTACTGGTCGATCTGAATCTGCAAACTTGATCATGTCATAAATTGGTTTGGTGAATTGCAAAACATATTTAACCTAGGCCCAAAAGTAACTGTCAAGAACAGTGTCCTTGACTGCATTAGCACCATCTATGTCAGTGTTAATTTCATCCCATGATTCAGCACACACCAGATTAGTTAAAGCTTGTCTCACCTTCACTAGCCGCCTAAAGGTGAGGTAATAACTAGCAAATCTTGTCTTTGCAATTTTAAGCAACTGCAACTTGGAGTAAGTGCCATAGAAGTATTTTATCCTTGTATGCCCTATGATGAATTTAATGAGCTTCTTCCCTCTCCTGTAAAGCTCAGTAATCCACCCACATTCTTTGTGCTTCACAATATCATGCATCAAAAGGTTCAATGTGTGAACCAGGCACCCATACCAAAAGATGTGTGGATAAGTACGCTCAATAATTTTTCCTGCTGCCTTACAATTTGCTGCATTATCTGTGATCACTTGAACCACATTATTCGAACCAACATCTTTGTTTGATTTCAATAGGAGATCTGCAATGTTTTGTGCAGATGCAATGATGGAGGAGGAGTCATCACATGTAATAAATACTGCACCACTAGAAGAAACACCAAGAACATTTATCAAATGTTGGTTTCTAATATTTGTCCACCCATCTGATACAATGGATACCCCAGAATCTACCCACTCATTTGTAAAACGTGTCAAAGTTCTTTGAACCTTAGCTTTTTCTCTTTCTAATAACACTGTTCTAGCTTTCTCATAGTTGGGGGCCTTGTATCATTTTGGGGCTTCATTGATGGCCTTTACCATTCCATGCCAATAGGGAGAGTGAAGCACATTGAATGGTACACCGCAAGCACAAAGAAAACGAACTATCTTTCCATCCACATCATCCCTCCCAGCAACATTAAGGAAATCCCCTATTGTTCTTCTACCTCCAGAGCTTGCAGAAGTACCATAAGGAGATGAGCAGCTACCAAATTTAGAGGTTGCACTTGATTCAGAATGAGTTTTTTGTTTCTTGTTTTTTTGTTGTGCAACCTCCTCTATTTGGATGTATTTTCTTCTTTCTTCAGTTGAAATGTTTGGGCAAATTTGTACCCCCATAGGACCCTTTTTTTCATCACTGTCCAGCACCCCACAAAGATGCCTCCTCAAATGGGTATATGAACCACAATATGGTTTTCCTCCATGACAACCATGAGGGCACACAAATTTGTAAGATCCACCACCCTTTCCCCCATCAAGTTTGGTCACATAGTTCCACAAGGGTGTTGATGTAGCTTTCCCATCTTGTGTTTCAGTGTCCCCTTCAGGTTCATCCCCTTCCTCTTCAAACCCTTCCTCCTCATCGTACATTGGGTCACTCATATTGGAACCACTGTCCTCTTGTGTTTCTTCCCTTCTATTCCTATTCTCCTTTGCCATCATTAAAACCAAGAGTGGAATGCTACATAGAAGCCAAAAGAACACCATCTTGGAATATGGATATAGGTAATGGACAGCCTGTAAGTAAAGGAGCAAGTAGAAACAATGGGAAAGAGTAGGAGAGGGAGGAGAAAAATACAAAAAAATTGTCAAAAAAATAAGGGAGTTTGGGGTTTGAACTTACCTCTTTAGCTCTTGTAAATGAAGTCCTCCAAGCTCTTGCTCCAAGCTCCTCCTCCTTCTCCAAGCTCCTCCTCCTTCACTCCTCCAAGCTCTCCTCTCTTCTCCTCTCCTTTCCTCTCCTCTTCTTCTCTCTGCTCTTCTCTTCTCCAACTCTCATAAACTCAAAGTGAGAAAATGAGGAATGAATCGGGACTTTATTCTCTTCATTCCTCACCTTAACCTCACTCTAACCTCACCCTAACCCACCCCCTTTATGCTAAGTTAACATAAATTAAAAAAAAAATATATGATTTTTTGCCTTGCGCGCGGCCTCTTCCGGAAGCGTACGCTTCCTCCTCCAAAGCGCCATGCTTCTGAGGCCCGAAGCGTCGTACGAAGCGCGCTTCAAACGCTTGGAAGCAACGCTTCCGTACCACGCTTCCGAATTTCCAAGAAGCGGCAAAAAATTCGGAAGCGCACTTCTGGCCAAGCTTCCTAAGCGCTTCCGTACGGGACGTGCTTCGACGCTTGGAACCGGGGGGGGGCTTCATGCAACATTGGGATGGAATTCCATAATTGAGTTTGTGAGGAGAATTATTTTACAGAGTGAGTGCCCCAAGTATGAGACATCATCAGAGGCCTTCTTCACCACCATACAGGATATTCTTGTCAGCAAATGGAATAAGAATTGCACACCTTTACATTGTTTGGCTCACTCTTTGAACCCAAAATACTACAGCCATGAGTGGCTAAATGGTGGACTTTCCCGCAGATTCCCTCCTCACATGGATGGTGAAATCTCATAAGGGAGGAAAGATGCATTTAGGCGGATTTTTTAGGATAGAGCATCCCTTGACGAGGTAGAGGATGCCTTTGCTGAGTTTTCCACTAGCACAGGTCGATTTGCAAGATATGATGTGATTAGAGACAAGGGGGCTAAGAAGCCCTATTCTTGTTGGGCAACTCATGGGGCAACAAGCCCTCCTTTACAGCAGTTAGCCATGAGGCTCCTCTCTCAGGTGACTTCATCCTCTTGTTTCAAGAGGAATTGGAGCACATATGGGACTTTGTATAGTGTCAAGAAGAGTAGGCTTGAGCAAGCCACGGCAAAGACAATGGTGTATGTACACACCAACCTTCATCTTATTTATAGGCAGAGGGATGAGCGGTTGAAGGCAAAGACGAATATGTGGGATGTATTTCCTAATAATATGGGTCTAGACAGCAGTGTTGAGCATTGGCCAACTTGGATCTCAATGATCCAATGCTAGAGCCTGTCACATTTGATGATGGTGATACTATAGAGGGGTCATCCTCCACACCAGTAGATGTAGGGATGACTTTGGATACAAGGGAGATGGACGCAACAGAGGAGAGCACTGGTGACCATGATGATGAGTACAATGATGTTGATTTTGATGATGAGGATTGTTGACTCATGAGTTACTTGCTGCCTTGAGGCTTGTAGACTTGTAGTTGTTTTGTATTTTCTATTTTTATTTTCCATTGGCATTGCACTACCTACGTAACACATTTTGATTTTGATGACTTAATGAGAAAACTACAGTATCTTACTATCTAGTCTTTCTCCTATTGGATCATTGATGAATTGAATATGTATTATGATTTATCATTTATGTCACAATTGTATTTGTATGCATAATGGTACTTTGTAAAACTTACATCTAGATGAAGATCCATGTTTGAATCAATGAATTTGTATCATGAATGAGAATTTGTGTAAGAAATATCTAGTTTTTAGATTATTAAGATATATATATTATAATATATATATATATATATATATATATATATATTTGAACGTGTCCTATTCCAAGGGGTTAACGTATCCGACACTCGAATCCCTATGTCCTTCGTGTCCTGTGTCCCTGTGTCAGGTGACTTAGGTGAATTGGTTACTTGAAGTTTACACGTGTACCTCTTGAAGCCTATCTTGTTTAAGATTGCATCATAACATTGTCAAGTACTCTTAAGATAAATCTCACATAGGTACTTAAGTAATTTAACCAATCTTAATCCAAGATGGCAACCACTCATAACATCTTGCATAAGCATCTCACACAAGTTAGTAAATCATTCGAGCAGCGGGTGTCCATCCGATCATTTCGTTCCAATTCATAAGAAGCAAGAATTTGTGACTCCATTAAAGCATTAGTCTCATAATAGAAAATCTAATTTAATCATAATGTTGCTTGATTTCAACCAAGTGGCTAGGCCACTCATATGTGTCTCCCAAGTAAGTTGATTCTCAACTTGCTTCACTTCGTTCCATAGGGACTACCCCCCATAGCCTGTTGTTGGGAGACAGCTAGAACGGAGTGGGCGGGGATCAGAGTGACAACCCTCGTCTTGAGCATTGTCGCGGTGCCTGTACAATCCGGGTGACAACACTCCCTTGGGACATGAGGACTTGCCTCTGTCCCTTCTAAGGGTGGCAGGGTCTTGTGACCCACCCTCCATCAATTCTTCTTATTGACAGGGATATCCTATGTTCAGCAGAAATGAGCAGAGACAAAACAATCACATGATGGCATGTTGCAGCAACCATGATGGACTTAGAATGGTTAATGGGATTCCTCTCTAAGAGGAGGTGAGATGTGAATGTCCTGGATGGACCTTTCTTTGACCAGTTTGTTGAAAACTGGATGGCATTGTCCATGTAGACCTATTCTATAGTGATTACACTTTTATGGTCATGTCACTAATTGGAGGAGATGATGAGCATATTCAAAATATGAACAGGGCTTCATGGCTTGATGGTCAGCAGCAATGGTTCTTGAAATTCCTCCCTAGCTGAGAGGGAGTGTTAAAGTTGGGCAGCTAGGGAAGAATTCCCTAGCCTTCCCCAGCCCATTTGATCAAGCTTCTATAATGGAACAAAATGGATCAAAATTAGTATTGGACAAAAGAAAATTAAATCAATGTCAAGTCGACTTGATGAACCTATTGGAGGGAAAATGAATTAAATGAAAATTGGAATCTGAATTTAATAGGTCGGCCTAATGTCGGCTCCCTCCTCTGAAGGGACACATCCCTTGACATAAATCACTATAAATATATACCTATGATCTTCATTGGATTGAAACAAAAAAAATTGGGATATCATCTAAGATGAGCTCAATTCTCTCTGAGGTTCTTTTGGGATGTTTTCTATGGCTCAGTGGTGATTCTATGAAGGTAGAATTCAGAGGCCTACCTTGGTACAGTAAAGAACACACCCTTCAGACAATTCGGATTTCTCTGAGATCGTTTTGAAGACCCTCTTGGCACAGTTCGGAGGAGGATATTATCTCATCCTAGTTTGGACCTCTGTTGAGGAAGATTATTATGAAGCTATTGTTCGGATACATGAAGACTAGTTCGATCTCCAACTTGGTGCAGTGTAAAACTCAATTCGGATCTTATTCAATTCAATCATGATCTTGGCACCTAACCCAGTTCAATGTATATTCCAGTTCGGATCTTGTTAAGGCTAGTCCATAGGATGACAGAGCTCGGTGCTCAGTGGGATCACAGTTCGGAGTACCATTATGGCTATAGCAAAGCATGTTATCCGAAGAAGCGAGACTACAAGCCAAAACTTTGTTTGAGCTACAAGACATGCCTGAACCGAGGCTAAGGGTGTATATATGTAACTGGACCGAGCCCTTATGCAAGTTACAGTATGACTGGATAAAGGGCTTATATACATTACAGTGTAAAGGATTGTGGAACAACTTCATGTATGTTAGTCTATGTTGCCAGGAAACGTGGGTTCGGGGACGGGTACGGGGATGGGGACGGGGACGGGGAC
>APFE030963421.1:101842-121670 GCA_000404065.3 Pinus taeda | reverse complement strand
AGAGCTTGATGCCTTGAACAGCATGTGGGATCCTTGGAATCCTGGGAGGTGACTATTCCCGCCGAAGAAGTCCTCGCCCTCCAACAGAGCTGGCAAACCTGTCGCTTGAAAACACAGAAAACACTTGCAAACAAATTGTTAGTGCAAAAAGGGACTTGGTATATAGAGACCAAGTTGAGCTTGTCATTCAACCGAGAATGGACAAGCTACAACAAGTGTACAAGATACACCAAGCCCAGAAGAGATCTGAGATAGCTGCAAATCTCTCCTCCCTAGACAATAGTGCCTTCAGGCAAAATGAAAAAACAACTAGATAGCAAATGAAAATCACATGAACATTAAACGACACAAGTATACCTCATATACCAAGGCATGCACCACACGAGAAGCTGCTAACCCCAAAGACTTTTATTATTAATACGAATGCTGAATACAAAATCCGGAAGAGTCTCCGCCAGCCCAATAGCTCGTTCTATCATATACAATAAGAGCCCAAGGCTCATATAAATAGGAAAATGGGAGACAATCCCAAGGCAAATTCCAATGACAAATGGCAATCAGGTGAAGATCCCAATGAAGAAATGAAATGACAAGTGGCTTGATGACAATCCCAATGTGAAGATAACTGCTCTTGATTTCCACGTGGCTGCCTTTGGACTGCTGATTGAGTGAAGATAACTGCTGTAGATATCCTTTGTTAACTGCTGTTGCAAACTGCGTGTATTAATTGTTGTGCTATCCACGTTGCTTGGCTGAAATATATGCGTTAAATACTGAGGCTGCCATGTGTGGAAGCAAATCTGCGTTGAATGCTGTTAACTATTGTTGCTGCCCACGTGGAAACTGCTGAGCGTGTAATTGCTGAGTTAACTGTTTTGTATGAGCTGCCAACGGACTGTTTGACTGCCGTACGACTGCCCACATTACATTCTGCTGACCTGCGTTGACTGGCTGGGATATCCACGTCATACTTGCCCACTTATTGCTGATACATTAAACCGTTTGACTTGCTGATGGATGCCGTACGGACTGCTCTGTCCAGCTCATCGTAAACTGATTTGGATGCTGCCCACATAACTTACGTTGACCATTTAAAATGCTGTGTAATATGCTTTGACTGCCAGCGTGGAGCTAGCTTCCGTACGGACTGCGTACGGCATTCTTTTGTCATGCGTATATATTTTTTATGTGCTTTTTTCATAGTTGGGCCAAGGTGGGGTCCCACTTAGATTATAATAAAAACCTTATAATATTTTATCAACCTTTAATTTAAATCAAAGTTGTAAAAAAAATTCCATTTGCCTTATGAATTTCAAAGCTGGCCCATCTGACTGGATTGACTTTGACTTTGACTTTGAGTTGACTTTCTTTGACTTTGACTGGCTGCTGAAACTTTGACTTGAGGTGAGCCCCACATTGCTTTGCCACGTCACCTTTGACTTTCTGCTCGACTTCCATGTCAAAATTTGACTTATTTTGACTTTGGAAAAATTTTTAAATTTTTCCAATTATTTATTTTTTTGAATTTTTTCTCCATTTTTGCCACTGTCACTGGAAAAATTGCCTTTTGAGGGACTCTGAGTCATTTTTTGACCCCCAAAGTAGGCTCTAGAAGAATGTTGGGCCTCTGAGGATGAATTTTGACTGGTCATACGCCCCAGGCATCTCCTAATGCCACTTATTTATGCCTTTATATAAAAAATAATTAAAAATCCCGTTTTGCGGGAAATTTTTAACTATTAAAAAAATCCTACTTAGACCTAGCCAAATTCCACGAAACTTTACGTGTGATCTAGTATGGTAATATACATCGACCCTAGACACTAAGATGTGTCAGGGGCTCAATCTTCAAACCGTCACCTCGGCTTTGGGGTGTGCATGAGTGAAAAAATCCAGAGAATTATCCCCCTCTGAAAAAGAAAGGAAACAAAAGGGATAATTCACCAGATAAAAAAAAAACACTCCAAGGTGTACTCGTTTGCTGATCGAGTCCCACATCCTAGGCCTGTTACAAATTCAAGAAACATCATACTAGCATCACTTATTACAATTCCCCGTAGGGTGTGGAATCTGGGTACAAAGAAGAAATATGATGAGAAGATAGAAGGAGAGTTAAAAAAACTCTGTTGACTGATGACATCTGATGGTACAAGTGTCCTCTGGATCATCCTTGGGCATGGAGTCGTCAAATAATCGTCAGGTGCTACTCCAGCAGTCAACAGGTACAACTCCTACCAATGGTCCCAGACCAGTATCGTTGATCCAAATCAATGAAGGTCATCCTAGCATAGGGAGTACGATAGATATAGCGATGCGTCCATCGATACTACTATGGTCCCTATCTTCATTTCCCTGCTCATTGATTAGATGAGAGGTACTTCCCATGAGTCCCAGACTGCATGGGTAAGATGCCTCGACAGGAGAACTAATCAATCTTGTCCACAGGAAAGCAAATCATCTTGTCCCACAAGAGAGTGAATCATCTTGCCCACAGGAAAGTGAATCATCCTATCCACAATCGCCATGGAGAACACATCATCTAGGCCTCACAAGAGAACTAGTCATCCTGCTACACAATCGTTATGGAGAACACATCATCCAGACCTCACAGGAGAACTAATCATCCTGCTACATAGTCGTCATGGAGAACACATCATCCAGACCTCAAAGGAGAACTAATCATCCTGCTACATAATCGTCATGGAGAACACATCATCCAAACCTCATAGGAGAACTAATCATCCTGCCACATAGTCGTCACAGGGTGTCATAGGGAAAGTTTTGATTCTTTTACCTTGTACACGTACAGCACCAGGGATGGTGAGTCACCCTGTGGTCATATGTCGCTCCAAGAAGTACCCCGCGCCCCCCCCAAAGCTCCCAGAGCTCATTACATCATATAGGACCCTCATCAGAGGGTTTCTGAATGACACCAAGTCATTCTCGGAAAGTCAAAAATTTGACCTTTCCTAGGGGCTTTGTCAGAATGTCGGCGACCTGTTCATCTGTACCGATATGTTGGAGCCTTATAGCTCCCCGAGGCACCATATCTTGAATATATTAGTACCTGGTATCGATATGCTTGGAGCGATCATGAAATATGGGATTCTATGACAAACGAATCCCACTCTGGTTGTCACATAGGATCACGGTGGTATCCAATGTAAATCCAAACAGCTTACTGAAGAGCTTTCACAACTAGACTGCCTCACAGGAGGCCATGCTAGTAGCAATATACTCTGCTTTGGTGGTGCTCAAAGCCACTGACTTCTGCTTCCTGCTCATCTAGGGTATCGAAGCAGATATCAAGGAGAAACAACACCCGGAAGTGCTCTTACGGTCCACCACATTGCCAACCCAATCATCATCAGCGTATCCAAGTAGTCTCACATCTGCGACAGTGTATCTTAATCCATAAGTAATTGTGCCATGAAGATATCTTAATAGATTCTTGGCACCAATCCAATGTATGTGGTGAGGTTCAACCAAACGATGACTCAACATGTTGACTGCGAAAGCATATATCTGGAGGAGAGTTCACTAAGAACATTAATGCTCCGAAGAGTTGACGGTACTCGGTGGCATTTCGTAAAATAGGTCCAGCAGCGCTACCACTTAACTTTTTAAAGTCAAGCTCCATCTGGGTAGTAACAGGCTTGCAATCCACCATACCAAATCCTTCCAATATCTTCACCACATATTTTCCTTGAAATAGGAAAATTTCCCTTGACTTTTGCCAGACTTCAAGCCTTAGGAAATAGTGTATCAATCCTAGGTCCATTTCAAATTCAGAAGCCAACTCCCTCTTACATTTGTGAATGAGAGGATCTGCACCTATTAGACAGAGGTCATCCACATACAGCACCAGTATGAGAGACTTGTCATCTTCAACCTTAAAGTAAAGGTTAGGATTGGCTTCACTCCTAGTGAATCCCAGCTTCATCAAGTAGCTATCGATCCTCTCATACCATGCTCGGGGTGCTTGCTTCAGCCCATAGAGAGCCTTCTTCAATCTGCATACATGAGATTTTTGATCATAAATTTCAAATCCTTCGGGTTGCTCCACGTAGACCTCTTCTTTTATCGAACCATGCAAGAACGCGGTCTTGACATCCATCTGATGTAGGTCCATCCTTGTGAAGCCGCAAGGGCTATGATCGAGCGCATGGTGGTATATCTGGCAACAGGTGCAAAGATCTCGTCATAGTCTATACATTCCTTCTAGGAGAAGCCACGAGCGACAAAACAAACCTTATACTTTTCCGTACTTCCATCTGCTGCATGCTTTATCTTGTAAAGCCATTTAGAAGTGACAACTGTCTTGTCCTGGGGTCTGGGAACTACTTCCCAGACATCATTCTTCATAATAGACTCATATTTTTCAATCATAGCATCCTTCCATACTTGATGCTTGACGGCATCTGAGAATGATGGAGGCTCACTTCGTATGATCGTGCTCATGATGGTCAGGTATCCCTGATACCTGTTAGGTTTCTTACTTTCACGGAAGGTTCCTTGGGGTGCAGTATGTCCTTCAGCATCATAGAGTAGCCCCCTAATTCAAGAGGGCCTCTTCCTAGAAGAGGAAGGCTCAGGTGGAGCAATTGGATCCATGGGTTCCTCCACATCGAGCATTGTTACATCATCTACCCATAGAATCTTCGAAAATCTTTGATCATGGAGCATGGCACAAATAGCTTCCAGAATCGTACGACTCTTCCTTTCCGCCACACCATTCTGCTCAGGAGTATATGGTGTAGTAGTCTCCCTCTTAATGCCAGCCTCAGATATGTCTAAGTGAACCAACTGTAATATATCGGAGGTCTTGCTTTGGCTTGAGGGGAATGGTCCCTGTTCACCACTCCGTGTCAACTTCCCATAGCAGTACACCCCCTTTTCTTCGGAAAAGGGATAGCACTTGATTGACGTGTCCATGCCATTCGACAGTCATCGTCGACTTGATCATATTATGTTGTAAACCCAGTCTGCATGTGTGAATTGTAAATAAGCTTAGCAGAGCTGAATCATGTATGTAAATTGCCCAGGTGGACCAAATTTTCTAGTGATAATCTACGTTCCGGAAGGTTTTTTGTCTCACCGATCCATGATTGGCAGAGTTTTCCTTCAGCCTAACCCCAAAGCCGGAATGAATTTTGTCATTAGAATCTTAGGGATCCTAGTTGCATTGATCTGCTAGATTATTAGTTGTGTCGCAGAACTGGTGGTGTATGAGGTCATGTCAAATGGGTTTTTCCCCTTGAGATGTAAAATTGTAAAATCATGATGTAAAGTGTCGAGGTTAGAAAATGTTTTATCCCCTCATAAGTCCCAATCCTAGGTCGTAGGTGTGTTTTCCAAAAGCAGTTCAGGATCCATTAAAATTAAAAATTAAAAAATTAAAATTTTAAAAAAATTAAATTAAAAATTTTAAAAATAATTAAAAAATAAAAATTTTTAAAATAATAAAATAATAATAAGTCAAATTTTTGAGTAAATAAATGCAGAATTTCAATTTTTTAATGCATTTAAAATTCAACCGATGAGATTAAAAGATATCTTGATCCTCATCGACAGTCGAGATCATTTTGACATGGATCACTCAAACTCGCTATTGGGAATTTTTCCTTTAAATAGGGTGCTAGGGGTCATTTGAGATCATTCGATCTGTGAGTCTTGTGCTGAAGAAAGCTCTCTTGTAAACTTTTTCTTGTGTAATAAAGAAAGACTTTGGGGTTGAAATCTTGCTGGTGTTACTCTCCTGAAATGCTATACGTTGTTTTATTTTCTGCATAATTTTATTTTCAGCCATTAGTAATAGCTTGATGTAGAGTGATGTTGAACACAGGTATCTTGTTCACTTGCTAGGGTTTGAATGGTAATATAATTTCTAAAGTAATGGCAGGCATCTCCATTAGATCTGGAATTTAGTACTATTTTTTCCCTCTTTATTGATGGTTGAAGTGAGTTGTGCAGGAAATCTAGATTGAGAAGATCAGTGGGCGTTTGGGGAAGTTCTCCGTTGAACCAGCCAACTCCTGCAAAGCATTTTCTTGTAGAGCCCAGCCAGTTTCAATTCTAGGTCTGACATTTGAAGTTTATATTTTGAATTGCATGAGAGATTTTTGAAGTATCTCGTAGCAAATCTGATATTCTGAAAATATTATTGAGGGTTATTGACAAATCCGGCTGTTATAGAGTCACAATGTTGTAAATATTGTAGTTGGTTTGTAGGGTTTTGGTTTTATATAGATATTCTCTGGCTGTTTATCTTTCCATTGCAGGTTGCAGGGTTTTTTGAAGACTTCCAAGGGTTTGATCAACTCCTTGCTACTTCTCAGGGTTTCTTTGTGTTACAGGGGCATTTTGAATTCTTTTTTTTTTTTGTTAGGGTAGATCTGTGCAGTTACATCACTCAATGTTTCCCCTGCATCTATGTGTTGTCTCCTCCTTGCTGCAATTCTACTGCATATACGCAGCCCTTTAAGCCATCATTCTTCACACGGATTGCTGCAACACTGCCCACGCAGCTCCAGCGCTCACGTATTTTCATTGACCTGCATAAAACGTGGCTCCCTGTGTTTATTTTTCCTGCGCAGTCACTCCACGCTTGCCATCCCACATACCCCGCAGCTTGTCTCACATGGCTTCATTCCATACCTTTGTCCTCGCGCAGCATCGCTTTTGCTTCCACGCATTCATCCCTTGCTCTTCGCTCCAACTTTCTCCTTGTTGTCGCCGTCTTGCTTGTCCCCATCGCTCAGCGCCTTCACCTGCCATCACAACCTCTGTAATACGTGTGCCTTTCTCCATCGCTCCCGCGTGCAATCACTCCACGCACCTGCAGAAACAATACGCCGAGGCAAGCATTCGATGTACGTTAAAAATAAGCATTCGATTTTCCTTGTTTATGTATGCGTTGGTTATTCTGTCCTATTTTTATTTATTTAGGAGTTCGAGTATATAACTTTTGGGCTAGGTTAAATCTTTCTTTAATTTAAATATGAGTTCCATATAATTTAGGTTTTAGATTCGAACTTTTACTTAGATTTTAGAATCAAATTTTAGTTTTAGATTTATTAAATTGTTTGGTTTTTAGATTTACTTTTCTTAAAATTTAGATATAGCTTTTGTTTAGATTTTAATTTTAAAAAATGATATCAAAAAGTTAAAAAATAAATAAATAAAAATAATCGATTTTCATTTTTTAGTTTAGCCCATAGTTTAGGACTTAGTTTTTTTTAGAATTAGACATTTTTCTTTGTTCATTTTCTTTTTCATTTATAAAAAATATAAAAATTCAAAAAGTTCCTTTTAAAACTTTAGATTAGATATTAGATCTAATTTAGTTTTATTGCATTTTTAGTTAGAAAATATTTTTAAAAAAAATCTTGGAAAATTTTTGCCAAATTCAGCCTTGGCTCAAGGGGTTGTCATTTTTGCGATATATCTTTTTCTGCTAAAACTTTGATGTGGGATTAATGTTTATCATTTTCATGTGGTTAAACATGCTTGAATGATCATTTAAAGATTAGCTATATGAATGTGATCTCTGGTTAGCATTTGAAATTACGTGGTTATTTAAAACACTTATTTTTTTTCGAATTTTAATGCTGGAATATTGTTGAGCCATTTAGCATTTATCGATTATCTCGCATTTGGCAGAAGTTAACCTTTGTTTGAGTTATTTGATGGTAATTGATTGTTAATGAGCTCATATTTCTGCAAGCATTTGATAAATAATCATTTTGTCATTAGCTCCATAAGGCATTGGTCTGTTAACTTAATAAAATCAATTAAGTGCTTGTTTCCCCTCGTGTCTCCCAACCCAACTAGTCCATAATTGGTCATCCAATGTCCCATAGGGTCTACCCCTCTTAGCCGCGGGAGGCAGGCTTAAACAGAGAGATCGAGGATCAGGGTGACAGCCCCCGTTTTGAGCGTTGTCGTGACAATCTGTGCGACAACAGTCCCCTTTTGAGCTTTCCTTCGGCACATCCCAAACATAGACCTTCTTTCTCTATTCGGAATTCAAGCATCCCTTGCCATTGCTGAAGGTTACCTTGTAGCCTTTGTCTTCCCATTGCCGAGATGGACACCAGGTTCTTTTTGAGGTCAGGTACATATAATACATCCTGTAAGTGGATCGTATTACCTTGATTCAATTTAAGAGAGACATTGCCTACACCTTTCACAAGATATTTCATATTATCTCCAAGGATAATTTCTAGTTTAGTTTCTTTCTCTATCAGATCATGGAGAACTTCTTTGTATCCAGTGAAGTGCCTTGAGGCACCACTATCAATAAGCCAATTTCTCAGCGAGTCCGAAGGAGCAGAAGTAGATAGAGCAGCTGGTAGATAATATTCATCCTGCTTATTTTCAACAGTGTTAGAATCATACCTGGAAATTCTTGCCTTCTTGAATGGTTGTCCTCTTCCTTGATTTCCAACACTCCTTTTACCTTGGCCATTAGATCTGCCATTCCTTTGATTTCCATGAGAGGGATTTTGATCGTCGTCCTGCTGAGAGTTCCTTCTATCAGGGTATTCCCTTGCATAGTGACCTGCTTTATCGCAAATGTAACATCGTCCTTTTCTTCCACCCTTAGGTCCAGCCATTCCTTTTGATTTAGTTCCAGAATTATTTCTTTTCTTAGCATGAGAAGAAAAGGCAGCAGGAGGACCTTTAGGCATGGGCATTTCTTGCTCTTCTATCCTTGTTTCTTCTTGAATGCATATTGTCATTAATTCCTCGAAACTAGGAATTACATTATTGCTGAGAAGAGTAGTCCTGAACACGTACTATTCAGATGGTAATCCTCCAAGAGTCGTGAGTGCCATTTCCCTATCAGTAATAATCTCCCTAATAGATAGGAGATCGATCCTGATCTCAGTGATTCTTAAGAAGTATGCTTGCATACTCTCATATTTACCCTTCTTAATTTCCTTCAGCTTATTTCTAAGAAACAAGACTTGATTTGCATGCTTAACTTTAAATAAACTCACCAGTCTATCTTAGATTTCCTTGGAGGTGTTCAGGTCGGAGATGTAGGCCACCAAGCGCTTGTCGATAGAGTCCTGGATGATCTTTTTTGTTTTGACTTCATCGGTTTTCCATTTGTTCCTGGCAGCAACGGGTGCATTTGATGGAGGCTCAACAATAGTGCCTCTCATATGGTCCAACACTCCTTGATCTTCTAAGGTTAGATCGAGAAACATCTTCCATCCGTGATGGTCAGACTTCTCACGGAGCTTGTCTTCGGTAGGGAAGAGTGTTGAGGACCCCATAGTTCTTCTAGGATAGCCTTGCCAATCTTCTCTCCAATGATTGCTCTTGCTCTTGCTCGGGCTTTGTCTTCACCTCATCTCTGATACCATGTTAGTTTATGGTATGTTCTATGCTTAGGGCAGTTTACTTCTTTTTATTATTATCATCCACAGATTAGCAATCACATGTACATTAAGTAAAGTGTTGATAGAACATTAAACGATCGACAAAAAACGAGCCAAGACAAGAGACACAAGATGTGGCGGCTAGCCAGGGACAAACCCCAATATGGGGAAACCCTTTGATCAAATCTTCCTTTATCTTCAATAATTCAGGAGAGAGAAATAGTACATAAATCTGATTTACATCAGCAGCAGCAAACCCTAGATCAGTCCTAAACTAGGGCAGAGAATATCTTGCAAACCGACCGTCGGATCGACTTGATTCCTTCACCAAAAAATGCAACCTTCAGAGGAGAGTCAATTCCACATACAGCATAGTTCTGTGAGAGAGAAAGATGGTCAACGCTGGTCAAATTTCCTATCTGCAGTTGCAGCCCTAAATCTGTGTCCTTCCTTCCACACGTGTGAGAGAAGAGTCTCTTTCTACGCAGTAGGAGAAGAGCCTCTTTTCTGCGCATGAGAGAGAGAGAGAGATGTGATGAGATGAGTGTGTGCAAATGAGGAAAAGACCTCCTGTATTTATATACAAATGTTGATGATGAATAGATGCGACTGTTGGGCTTCTGAGCCTACAAGAGTTGCTAGTCAGCTTGATAATTATTCCATAATCAAAATAAATTCATACCTCCATAAATACTTATCGGAATCGGATGATCTTTAGATCAATCCTACACCTCTCGATGAGAGGAATCTAATAAAAATATTATCAGCCATGAATAAGATGACCCACATGGAGTTTGGCCCTAGTTGTCAATTTTAACAATGTAGTATTACCAGTTGAAGTTATGTTGGCATATAGGATGCATATTGATGACACCTTGTACTCAGAATAAGAGATAATGGTCATCCTGACAGTTATCTCTTTTATCTCGATTTTCTTTGCATATATATTTGGGTTGTGGTGCAGCGACTAAAGTATACTTGGGATATTGACAATAACCCTACTTTGTGATGACTCAGATTGGACATTGTCAAATTCAGCTAACAATATAGTAACTCTTTCTAGGACCATGACAACAATGACAGTTGGACCCTGATTTACATCAGAATGACAATGACAATGGCAGAGACATTAACTGGGTTTGTTGGGCAAGCATATGTTGTTGGCCCTAAGTGGCTAGATGAATTACATCTCATTGTATCTCTTTCTACTGACTCTTGATATTATTCTAATAATAAGAAGAATTGAGCTTGGGTTTTCCCCCTTGTGGGGTTTTGCCCTGGTCTCCGACCTAAATACTGGTGTCCTTATTGTCTCCGCTTTTCTTCTATTGTTCCTTACTGTTACACTGCACTACTGTTATATATACTGCTGATAATGATGGAATGAATTTACTGTGATGAAAAACCTAATATTGTCTACATGCAACAAATGCCCTAAAATTAACGAGTAATATATGACCAAATTACATAAAATAAATTTTCTTTCTTTGACATAATAAGCCCAAGAAGGGTCTAGAACATAATGACAATGACAACGACTCATGAATCCACCCTAGAAGCACACAATGGGTGCTTAGGCCTAGAACTATAATAAATAGAACATGAAACCCATGCTTACAAAAATAATTTTCTTTGATTTTTACAATAATTTTTCTTTTCTTCTTTTTACAAATACATATAAATTACATCATGTCATGAGCTAGACAACAATTATGAAGACAGATACTAATTACATTTTCAACAGGGGAGCCTAGAACACCGAGATTGTAACCTGCAAAGTATGTACAACAGACATTATTAAGCAGAAAATATATTGCTCACGAGACAGCGAAGTAGTTGTAAATGTGTGAAACCACATTTATATATGATTGTTTGAAGTTAGCGCTATCTATATGACCGCATTTAGCGCTATCTATATGACCACTAAATTGCATGTCAACTACATGGATGAATCAGTCATTGGGGAGATCATGCCCAGATTATGTCAACACCAAAACCCTCCTCTAAAAAGGGATTAAAAATAGAAATAAATTTATTTTTAAAAATTAGTATTTATTACTTTAAAGTGGCCAAGCATTAATTCTGGATAGAGAATACACATGGAAAAATAACATCACAAGTTCGAGCAATAAAATATGTATTTAATTTGTGTTTCTATCAAATGGTCAAAGGGTTAACAATGGTTGACCATAATAAGAACAACATGTGTATTTGGCCAAGGCAAAATAGAAAGGAAAAGAAAAGGATTGTTTTATCCAATCTGAGTCTTTTACAACCACAATGCCCTCAAAAGATGACACAAGAAAGATTTGTGAGTATTGTCAAAGATGATAACCATACTTACACTTTGGTCCCACGCTTTACCAGTCTTTTCATTTGCAAACAATCTCATGTTCAACACCTTCCTACAACTGTTGCATTGAACCACATGAAAAAAAAAAAAAAAAAAAAAAAAAAAATTAGCTTCCTTACAGATCAACCAAATAACTAGGACTAGGAAGTCATTATGGGTCATTTCCAAATAATTGAAATGTTAATATACAGTTCTCTTGAGTGCTCTTCCAAAGAGTTATCAAAGTTATATGCTACAAAATAAATGAAACTCCATGCCTCTTGGAGGAAATATGGAAGCAAAAGACATTTGAAGAACATTCGTTTTTCCAACAAATTTCTGGTATATAATCTTTGTAATGGTAGAAAATAAAATTTTTATTCCTTAGAAATAAACAAACAAAATAAAGGGAACACTGTAGAGAATACAAAAATCTAGAGGGGAAGTGTAAATAAGAACTTTATGATTAAAGATTAATTAAAAAAGTCATTGAGTCATATGGTTATAAACTCGCATGCTACTGTAAATTGCAAAAGATATTGGTTTAAGTCCTCTCCTTTGAAATAAGAAACATAAACTTTATGGGTGAGTTTGAAGAAGTTTGGTATCTCAAACAAGCGATGTCCAATGGTGAAATGCCTAAGAATGTTTCATGCTTGAAGATTAGTACAATTTCAACCTCAATTGCTGTGAGGAATTAGGGAGGCATCTGCCCCAGGAGAAAATTTCTTGAAAACAGGTTAATAACCATTTTGTTATGGACACTATTCTACAATGTTAAAATATTATAGACTTTGGCACATAGTAAGTATATTTTCCCACTCTGATCTCCATGCCCACTGTGCATAACTCAGTTCAAAGTTCAAACATTGAGAATAATGATAATTGAACCCAAACAACTACCATAAGCAAACATTATGCTATCTAAATGCAAAGGATCCTGTAAATCTTGCAGAATTTAGGAGCCAACTCTGCTTTCCCTTCTACTTGAGTGATGATTGTTAAAAGGTTGAAACCTATTACAGGATCCCTTTTGTTGTGTTGCTGGTCAACTTGTTGCTTCATCTTAATTTGTGCTAGAAGGAGGTTGTCCTATGGTAACCTGAATGTCCTTTGAGTAGTATGATACTCCACTACTTGTACCTTTGGGTCCGTAATATTCCTAATGGAAAAATCAACAATAATACCAAGACAATGTACAAGGAATAGCAAAATAGACAAAGAATCACAACCCAATCAAAACACAATAGACACTAGCAAAAGATTCTGGGCCATTTTATTAATATATTGGGAACAGGTACATAAAATGAAGTGAAATGATAGAGCCTGGGCTTGCCAAGCAAGCTATGCAAGAACCCGAAGATAGATCTCGAACCCAGACGGGGAAATGACCCAGAACAAGAAATGTGCACTACCCAGAAATAATCTGCTACTAGCTATTGGTGGAAATGGTATCCTCAGGGCCGATACTCCTTCAAATGCTCTGAAATTTTAGCCCTGGACTCCTCTCACAAAACCCATAAAAACCAAGAAATGGTTTGGGCTGAATCCAGATGATGAAGAAGCCCTTTGAAGGGGTGCAAGTGGCTCTCTGGCTGGCTATACAACCTACTGGAATTATGCCCTATATCCTGCTTAGAAAATTCTGCAAATTTAGCTCCGGGTTCCTCACACCAAACCCACAAAAACCCATAAAGGAATTTGGCTAATTCGGGGACCTAGAATTTCCCCAAGAAGTGTGAGTTGCCCCTTTGGACTATTGTACGAACTACTAGAATAAAAGTTGTTGACAAACCCTCCAAATGCCCCACCAAAATACCTCTTAAATTCCCTGTAAAAATCTCCTCCAACAACCCAACCTTTTTTGATCCAAAATCCTCAAATCTCCTGTTCCTCTAACCCATGTGCAGGCTTTGCCAAATGAGACCTGTGCACTACCAAATAAGGGAAATCTCAACTCTCAATATCCCCTCAACTCTAGCCCTGCAACATATAATCAAAACTCTGGTCTCAAGGTAGGAAATCTCTATGTAAATCACTGGATCTCTCAACCCACTCCAGCAAAAGTAATTTGTGCTCCATGAACTGCCTTTGCGCCACGAAAGTGTGCAGAACTAGATTAAATCCTGCAATATAGCACCAAAAGAACCCTGAATTGGACTCCCAAAATTCCTCACTAGGGAGACACTCGAAGTTCTCTGAAATGAGGGTGGAATTTTGCGTGGAATCCCTGTGCTAAACAACACTACTACCCTTGTGCTAAACGGATCTAAGAGAAGATGAAATGTGAAGTGTAATAATCAAAAGATGATCAACAAATGAGTCCCTCCTCCTTTTATAATTTCTCCCCATGCTTCTAACTCCTTTTAATATTATTTTATTTTATTGGTAGGGGTCATTTTCCACTAAGTGAATTTTGACGCCATTTTAATCAAATAATAATTTGTCATCATTCTCCAATAAAATAATATTTGCCCCTTTTTTAATTAATATAACCAAAATTGCGCAAAATTCGTTAGTGATCCCCATGCTCACAAAATTGGGGATACATGTCCATAAAGGACCTTATTTCCCATTTAGGGCAACACGCTTAGAGACACATTCTTACGTAGCATGCCTTAGTTTAGTCCCCTAGGAAAAATACTTTGTCTTGGGAGTTGATGTCATATATAGAGGCTTATGATTGTCTTTCATAAGTAAAATTAGGCAAATTAATTAATTTTTTATTTATGTATGTTAGGAGAAACTATTAAAGTTTACACCACCTAACCACTCACGAAGGGGTTATAATCATTGTTGATAATATCGGCGATATTCGAAAATATCGCAGTATTTTTGGCAAAAGGATATATTGCCAAGAAAATATCGCGATATTTTCTGTTTTGAAAATATTGTGATATTTTCAAAATATCAGCAAATATTGGCAAAATATCGCGATATTTTGAACATATCAACAAAATATCAGCTATGTTTAAAAATTGGAAAAAATTATTTTTTATGTTTGCCGATATTTGCCGATATTTTGCCCGATATTGCCGATAAGATGTTTTCTGGACCCTCGCCAATATTTTGCCGATATCAATATTTTCAACACTGGTTATAATTACCATTCCAATTGAAGATTTCAAATGTTCATTAGCCATCCACCTGGACACATCAGACCCAACATTGAAGAAGATTGATCCCAACATCCACTTTGTACATATGGTATATGAAAATATCAACTTGAGGAAGGGGCACACCTTATGGCTGGTTGATTTGTAACACACCTACTTTTTAAGGGCATTCTTGAAATACTTCATTACAAAACAATCTCCTTGTTGAGAATTCATTTTCGAAAGTGGGTCATGGTTTGAGAGCCCATGGTTTTTAAGCCACACAATGTCTTGAGCTAGTGGTTTGAATTGCTCATAGTTTTGATCCCACTGGTTTTAATTTGTTGTAAAGTGTGAAATGTTCCATTCTATATAGGAATTCTTTATTTCAAGTTGTTCGAGAAAAAGAGAGCTAGTCTAGTATTCACTTTTGATATTCTTCTTTCTGCTTCTGCAAGTTTTTAATGGTTCAGAAGGTAGATCAACTAGCTATTGTTCTTGAAGAAACAAAGAGTCATGGCAAAGGTGGAGAGGACCAAATGGTAAGAGGTATTTCTATGCAACATTTCTAAGTGTTCTCTAAGAAATTTATAATTGTTTAGGAGAAAAATAATTAGATTTGTCTTATTTCTCATAATTCTTTAGAGAAACCCTCTACCTAGCTCTAGTAATTTACTATATGAAGATTTGACCCTCTTTAGGAGCCAGTCGTCATCAATCTCATAGTAATGCTTTCCTCTCAACTCTAAGTGGGAGGAAAATTTTGCACATTTGCTAGGAAGCAATTACAAGGAAGAAAGAGACCCCCATAACCCTTAGGCACTAGTCTCTCTTTCTTCAACCACTCAAGAAGAAATCAAAATAAAATAAATCCTTTTCCTTTAAAGTTTCCTCTTGTTTGTCCTTTTCTTGTGTGTGATATAGGGTTCAATTCTTTTGTTCAGTAGATGTAGATCATAAGATCCAAATTTTGTTCCCATTGTCACTTTCATTGACCACTTGAATCTATTCATTCACAACCTAGGGTTCTATGTGATTTTATCGCAAAATTTGATCTAACCCTAATTTAATAAGTAGCTCAAGTGATTTGTATCATAAATTTGTTGGGATTTCATGCTTCAAAGACATTTAAATTGTTGACCTTGCTACAAGATTTGTGCCAAACAAATCAATGCTTGAAGAGGTCACACAATCTACAATTGAGAAGTATAGCTTGAATTTTGAAAATTGATGTCATGCTCAGAAATATAGACATTAGGTGTGAATGTGCGAGAAGTACTTCGAAATAACTTCTAGTGACCACTTAGTAAAAGTGGGAAATAATACCATCTTCTAAGTTCACTTAAATAAATACATGCGTTGTATCTTTGTAGACAATCCTTGGCCAAAGAACTGTGCCAAAGCATCAATTGTGAAGGGTATTGACTGAAATGGATGATCCAAAGATGTAAATACTTATTTATGCCTATAATTCGTAATTCTTTAGATTAATCAAAGTGTCGATGTTTCATTATGATAGCATACAATCTTTGTAAGTTCTTTGAAAGAATAATGAAGAAGAACTTAGAAGACTAAATATCCTTCCTGGACATCTAATCATTTGAGCTGAGAGGAAACGTACAGATGTAGCTCTATAGTGAACAAAATATGTTTAAGTATAGCATAGAAGTAATCTTTTAATTTATGGGTATCTAATTAAACAAATTGTTTACTTATAACAAAGTATAGAAAATAACCCTGCACTAGGGATGTCGGGGAGACTGATATTCATTTCATCCCTTCCCAATGTCCTACACTATCTCAAAAATATGCAGAAATAGATCATGGAACTCACTAGAAAACACTCACAGGTACACAAACGTTGCATAAATGGAAACCAAAATCCTTTGACTATCTTCAAGATGAAAATATCACAGCAATCTCACTTCCAAAATATCCTTCGAGTATCAACCCTTCTTACTTCAAATTACAAAGTACATATAGAGTGTCTTTTCAAAAATCTCTATCCTATTACAGCTTTTTCATGAAAAAAATAAATGTTTATCCAATATAATTTGGATAATCTTAATAAAAATAACTCAAAATAGAAGTCTTCGAACTGATTTTCTAACTCTGCACACTATTTGAGGATCTTGTTTCAAACTGCTAGCTTTAAATCTACATCCATTTCATTGTGCTCCGGAAGTTTCTGCTCCTTGCCGAAATATTGCATGGAAACTTGTTTCTTGTTCAATTGATAAGTTCAACAAACTTATCTCAATGATCATCATCTGGGCATGCAAACTTTATTAACTTTTTGTAGGCCTCATCTACCTCAGTATACTTTCAAAAGTCGGTTTACTAACAAAAAGATGATGAATTTCATGTGAAATAAATAAATCATCAGCGATACCTTGAAGACAACTTTTACCACTAATAATTCCTTTAACTTTAGCAAATTTTGATTTATCCATTGCTATATCATGTAGTCTTTGTTGATAGTCTTCCTGTTGAATTAATTGACCATGTGAATCCTTCAATGATGGGAGTCCTTTCCGCTGAAGAGTAAAGAACTTTTTATGAAATCTCTCTACCTAAACTTCTAAATTTCCACATTTGTTCTTCAACTGCAGCATTAAATTCTTCTTGTTAATACTTTTCTCACTTAAAGGACTGCATTTGTCCTATCTTCAATTCCCATTTCTTCTAGCTCCTCCCTGGTTTTTGAATTTAGGACTTGTTGACCGCTGCGTGTCAACTACCCATAAGTAGTACACCCCCTTTTCTTCGCAAAAAGGGACAACACTTGATCGAGATGTTCGTGCCATTCGACATTCATCGTCATTCTCCTGATCTTATTAAGTTGTAAACCTAGTCTGCATTTTGATGTAAATAATCTTAGCAAAGCTGAGTCATGTATATAAATTGCCTAGGTGGACCTAATTTTCTAGTGATAATCTTCATTCCGGAAGGTTTTTCGTCTCACCGATCCATGATCGGCAGAGTTTTCCTTCAACCTGACCCCAAAGCCGGAATAAATTTTATCATTAGAGTCTTAGGAGAATCCTAGTGTGTTGATCTGCTAGATTATGTTTGGTCGCAGAACTGGGTGGTCTATGAGGGTCTGTCAAAGGGCTTTTCCCCTTGAAGACTGTAAAATTTGTTAAAAGGAGTCATATGTTCAAAGTGTCCTTGAGTTTTTAGGAAAAAATGTTATCCCTCACGCGTCTTAAGTCCTAGGGTCCTGGGGAATTTTTCCAAAGGCCTATGATTTGTTATCATAATAAAAATAATTAAATAATAATTCAAAAAATATAAATAAATAAAAAGACTAAAAATATAAAAAATTAAAAATTAAAAATTAAAAAATCATAAAAAAATTTCTTTTCATTTTAGCTTTAGATTTTTTTATCTAGTTTTAAAGATTTGGTTTTTGGCCTAAAAACACATAAAAAATATTCATCGTGGAAATTTTTTGTCAGTTGAAGTCTTAGCCTGGAAATTTTATCGCATTCTTTTTTTTTGCTGAGGCTGAAATTTTGGGATTAATGTTTATCTGGCATGCTTGAATATAATATTTGGTTAATGTGCAAATTTACATTGTTCTATCTTTCAAAGCTATTTGCCAGATCATTGTTAAAAGCATTGTGAATTTACTGATATCTTGCATTTTTCAAAGTTATTTGATGTTAAATGATTGCTGTGCACAGTTTACATCAATGTCACATGGCTCGGGTTCGAGTTCGGGTTCGACGATGATTAGGTTCGGTTTGAGTTCGAATGTTTTGATGAGGTTCGTCATTAGGTTCGTCTATATATATTAATTTAAAATTAATTATACGATAAAATAGTAAGAAATCAACATCAGTAAACATAAAAAATTCTATCACAGACATGGAAACCGTAAGGATAAATTAGTAGCTTGAGTTGTGATAGGAAGTTATGAGTTTTGATCTATGGACTTGGTCAATGGCTATGAGGTTCGATGAGGTTCGCTGAACCTCAATTTTTTTTTAAGGTTCGCCAAAATTCGAACCTCAAGGTTAAAGTTCGACGAACCTTGTGACATAGGTTTACATTTCTGCAACATCTGTGAAGTGATCGTTTTAACACCAAACCCATAAGGCACTGGTCTGTTAAATTAAACAAATCTATTAAGTGCTTTTCTTTTTCGTGTCTCCCAAACCAACTGGTTCGCAGTTGGTCGTCCATCTCCTTACAGGGTCTACCCCTTAGCCGCAGGAGACAAGCTTAAACGGAGAGATCGGGGATCAGAGTGACAGCCCCCGGTCTGAGCGTTGTCGCGTCAATCTGTGCGACAACATTTTTTGGCGCCGTTGCCGGGGATAGAGTTTTTCTGTTCCTGGCGTTTCAACGACATTCATCTTCTCATCTCTCATCATTCTTTCATCTTTCTCATATCTCATTTGAGCTGGCAGATTCAACATTTTTGGCATCTCTTGATCTTTTCATCACTTTACCTTTCGTCATATCAACAGCTTCTTTCCATCTCGTTTCTTGTTTGGGTGGCGACTCCATTTTCTTATTTTTCCCAAACAAGAAGCCTCCCTCATATCTGCTTATTGGTTGTTTTTTGGATCTTGGAATCAGATTCATTGTTCAAGTGGCGACTTCACTTCCTTCATCGATTGATTTTCTTGAGCAGAGATCTCGTTCTATCATCCATTTGGTCCCTTATTATTCATCATGGATTATTCATTTAAACCATGTCATTTTGATGACCTCCATGATATTCCGGAAGTGGCCATCTCTAAATTACCTTTGTTCTCAAGTGGTAATGCAGTCGTTGTAAAGAGGCATCTAGGCTTGTTCACTCGCATAATGATTATATATTGTAGACCCCCTCAGTACAATCACGAAGATGTCAAAATGCGTCTTTTTGTCTTTTCCTTAGAGGGTGATGCTTTGAATTGGTTTAATAAGTGTCCTGAAGATTCTTTCACTTCTTTACAAGACATTGTCAATGCTTTTAAGGATAGATATGGTTATCCAGATAGCTTGCCTTGTGC
>APFE030963421.1:85122-99332 GCA_000404065.3 Pinus taeda | reverse complement strand
AAAAAATTTCTTTTCATTTTAGCTTTAGATTTTTTTTATCTAGTTTTAAAGATTTGGTTTTTTGCCTAAAAAAACATAAAAAATATTCATCGTGGAAATTTTTTGTCAGTTGAAGTCTTAGCCTGGAAATTTTATCGCATTCTTTTTTTTGCTGAGGCTGAAATTTTGGGATTAATGTTTATCTAGCATGCTTGAATATAATATTTGGTTAATGTGCAAATTTACATTGTTCTATCTTTCAAAGCTATTTGCCAGATCATTGTTAAAAGCATTGTGAATTTACTGATATCTTGCATTTTTCAAAGTTATTTGATGTTAAATGATTGTTGTGCATAGTTTACATTTCTGCAACATCTATTAAGTGATCGTTTTGACACCAAACCCATAAGGCACTGGTCTGTTAAATTAAACAAATCTATTAAGTGCTTTTCTTTTTCGTGTCTCCCAAACCAACTGGTTCGCAGTTGCTCATCCATCTCCTTACAGGGTCTACCCCCCTTAGCCGCGGGAGACAGGCTTAAACAGAGAGATCGGGGATCAGAGTGACAGCCCCCGGTCTGAGCGTTGTCGTGTCAATCTGTGCGACAACAGGACTTTGACAATTCTGGTTGCTTCTCCAGGTCTATTGTCCAGCTCTTCTTTGATATCTTCAATGGTTGCTTTAGTTTTCTCCAATAGTTGCTCTTGTTCAAAAATGATCTCTATGGAAGGCCATAAATCTGAAAATGCAGAATTTATGTCTATCCAAACCTGCTCTTTAGCTTCTGATAAATTATGTGCACTAAGTGATTCATCTAAATATTTTTCAAGCTGCTTTGTAAGCTTGAAATTCTTTCGTGCCTCTGAAATATATGCATTGTCTGCTTTTAATTTATTTTCCTCTGCCTTTTGCAATGATGCCTTCAACTTTTCAATTTCTACTTTTTCAAAGATAAATCAGCGATTGCTTTGGATACTTATTTTGTTGAATGGGGACTTGTTGATCTTGTCTCCACTATTGAAACCACTGTACCAACATTTTGTTCTCTCTCCTTCACTAGTTTTTCCATCTCAACATCCATTTTATGTATTTGCAGATTCTGCTCCACAATCATACGTAGCATGTTTTCCTTTTCTTTCTCAATTTCTCCCACTTCCTAAGCTTGAGGATGCTCTGTTGTTGGTAACTTTAATTTCCTGTGCAATGCTTGAATACCTGCATTTCTATTTCTTATGACCTCTTGAGTTGCATAAACATCGTTAGGATCCAACTCTAATTTGATAACAATATCTTCTAAAGATTTTATCCTTATATCTTTTGCCAATGATGACACTTTCTCTCACTTCAGCTAAGAATGAATGTTATTCAAAGAAGTTTGTAATTTTGAAACAGCCATAGCATAATTTGTTAAAGAAGAGTACTTTGGTCTATAGGGTGAATTTGTTAAAGAAAATAAAGAAGTTTTGTAGTCCTCCGCAGTCTTTGGGACTGGAACCTTTGGCTCAAGAAATGCCAATTGAAACTATCTACTATCAAAATTTAGTGCAAATAACAATCTATTTTGGGTAGAGGAAGTTTGTTTCCAAAATTGAGCATATGTAGAAGACTTTAGATGCTCATTCTTTTTCTTCATTTCTCTAAATTTAGCAAAAATACTTTATGCATCAATTGTTGTTTCTTCAATCTGTTGTAGAGTAAACACAGGCTCGCTTGACATCATCACTGTAGTTGAGACCTTTGTATTCCTGGCTTCATATGATTCTTCTTTTGTTTCCTTGGTCTCTCTTCATTTGAAAACTCTAAACTTTGTTTTTCCATCTCTACCTCCAGTTTTTGTATTTGCAGATTCTACTCCCCAATCATACGTAGCATGTTTCCTTTTCTTTCTCAATTTCTCCCACTTCCTAAGCTTGAGGATGCTTTGTTGTTGGTAACTTTAATTTCCTGCGCAATGCTTGAATATCTGCATTTCTGTTTTTTATGACCTCTTGAGCTGCATAAACATTGTTAGGATCCAACCCTAATTTGATAACAATATCTTCTATTACTTTTATCCTTGTATCTTTTGCCAATGATGACATTTTCTCTAACTTTAGCTGAGAATGAAAGTTATTCAAAGAAGTTGGTAATTTTGAAATAGCCATAGCATAACTTGTTAAAGAAGAGTAGATCATTTCACCCCCTTGCTTATGTAGATCTATTTGGTCTATAGGGTGAATTTGTTTAGTATCAAAAGAAAATAAAGAAGTTTTGTAGTCCTCTGCAATCTTTGAGACTGGAACTTTTGGCTCAAGAAATGCCAATTGAAACTACCTACTATCAAAATCTAGTGCAGATAACAATCTATTTTGTGTAGAAGAAGTTTGTTTCCAAAATTGAGTATATGTAGTATTGAAATTTCTAATTCTATCCGTTAGAAATTTAATCTGTATTCTTCTGGTTTATTTCTTCTACTTGTTAAATTCGAACAAGTTATTTAAAACATATAAATAATGAAACAAACACAATACAGTCTCAACATCTACAGATCATCAGCTGAAAGAAAACAAAAATACAAGTGACACCGTTATTTTTGGACAAATGTCCCTGGAAAACCCCAATGCGAGAAAACCGGTGCAGCTATTCTGAGGGTTTATTATTATACAGTATTGTGTACAACTGGGTGCCAAACTGGCTCACCCGACAGGGAAAAATAACCGGCAACAATCCCTCTCTATTCAAAAATAGGTATTCAGAAAACATGTCCCACGAAACCCTCTCTAGCCTCTCTGAAGCACTGCGCTGGCCCTTCTGGCCTTTGTGTCAGCCCCAAACCCCTCGGCGTCAACCTCCTAAGGCACTGCGCAGCCTCTAGGACCCTTTGCGTCACTCCTACTGCTCTCTGCGTGGATGACATGGTCCCTCTAGGCTCTATGTTATCTCTGCTAAGCTCTGTGTGACCTGCTCTAGCTACTGCTTCTCGCTCTCTACCTCTGCGCTGGTCTCTTGGCACTGTCTCTGCCTCTCTATCCAGTACTCACTACCCCTCGCTGTTGATCACTGATTCGACTTTGCTTAGCAACCCCACTCTAGCAAATCGAATGACTGATCACTCTAGTGTCTCTTCCAACTGACCCTCAAGACTCCTCTTATACTTTTCTCGTTGGTCCTTCAACGGCCGAGATTAAATCTTTAATCAACAGCTAAGATTAGATTTGGCTTGATCCATGACTTTTGGAACCTTCTAATCCAATTTTATATTAATACCCATTAATATTTTATTTTTTCTAAGTTTAGATTTAGGAACTCCATTAAAAATAATAATTATTTTAATATCTCCTAAACCGGGTACAATTTGTCAAAACCATTTATGGGTCTTGGACCTCTCATGTCCTTTAGCCTCTTCACCAATTTTCATGGCTAGAGCCCATCGGATTCTACCCAAAATCAACACTCCCTCTTAGCGAGGAATGTGCTCTAGTAATACTCCTGACTGAGCATCACACTAATTATCCGGCACCAGTACCTGTGTTGATGCAAGGCCTCCCCGCCCATCATCCTCCGCACTGTTGCATCCTGTACTGTTGCCCATGGCCATGCCACTGCCAATGCGCATCTGTACGGCAACTCCTTCTGCATCCATGTTGTTGTTGGTCCATCCTCCCAACACTGCATCCCCCTCTCATCATGTTGCATCGTGGTATTGCATACTACTACTGCACTGCAACTCAATTACTAAGAAGTAAGAAACTAATCCACCCAACTTCTGACATCCTTGTTAGGCTAGAAACACTCCTGATGTTGAAGCTCTCTCTGCCGCTAACAAGTGCTCCCTCTATTGACCTCTGTGTTGCTGCAACAACTCCCTGCATCTCACACCACATCAAACCTCTTTTTGCCATCCTACACTGTTGCAACACTCCCGTGCCTCTCGCACTATTGCAACCTGCTAGCCTCGCGCTGCCCGGGGACTCCTGCACTGTAGCACTCTCTGCCGCTCCATCTATATCCGTCTCTACCGACATCTGCCAGTCCTGCTATTGTCTCTTTGAGGCTCCCGTAGCAAGGTATAATCCAAGAGGTTGGGTACCTCAAGGATCCTACCCCTCATCACCTGTAGTCTTCCTGACTACAGCTCGATGTCTCCCCACTTCTTCTCTAGAGGTACATGAGCACTCATGGCACAATCGTCATCCTCCTCGACTTCCTTCTCCACCTTCACTGGCACTGCCTTAGAGTCAGATGCCTCTCCCTTTTTCTTGTTCCTCGGACACTGGTTCGCATAATGACCTAGTGCCCCACAGTGAAAGCACTTGACCTTGGAGAGGTCCTTCTTCTTCCTCTTCTCCTGCTTTCCTGTAGATGCCAGAGCTACATCCTCTTCCTCTTCCTTCTTGATCCGAACTCCTTTGCTGCTACTTCCCACCTTGCTCAACAGCCTGATCTCCTCTTGACGAAGAAACACCCAAAATTCTTCGCAATCTGGAAGATCCGCCCTGCCCAGTATGCTCTAAACAAATGTCTCCCACTCCTCGGAGACTGCGTTAAGTGCGGTCCTTACCATCATTTCTTCATCCGGCATGGCTCCTATGGAATTCAGTTGGTCCTGGATCTCCTTCAACCAACCGAGGAAGTGATCTATCTGCTCCCCCCTCTGCATCTAGTATGACCATAGTTGATTCTCTAGTAACATCTTCCTCTGCACGAAAGTATGTTGGTACAATGTCTTCAAGGTGTCCCACATCTCCTTTGTCGTATCCTTCTTAGTAATATGTTGGACCACATGATCCTTGACCCCAGCAAGGATGATGCATTTTGCCTTGGCCATTGCCTCCTTGTACTTTTCATTAGCTACTGGGTCAACTGGGATAGCCATTATTCTCAAGGCGAAGCCCTTGATTCGATATCTATCTAGAATGGACAAGATCCTAGCCTTCTAGACCACAAAGTTGGAGGCCTCGTCCAACCTATCCTAATCTCTCAGTCCATTCACAACCATCTCTCTACACTTCTGTCGACTCCTCCAAGCCTCTCTACTTCCCTCTGAAAGTTCTCCTTTCAACTCCTGTTGAGTCTCTCTACTTCCCGCCTGGAAGTTTTCTACTAGACTCCCTCTGAGTCCTGATTTCCCTCTTGGAAATCCTTCTGCCAATCGTCAAGTTGCACCTCTCTAATCTACTGTGCACCGGCAACACTAATCCGAATTCCTTGGCTAGAAATCTACCTCAATAGCAACTCCCTCTACCTTGGTTTTGCCCTATTAGGTACTATTCTGACCACAGTGCCCCACCAGCTTCGCTCTCGCAAACTGCCCACAGCTTCCTATGCCCCAACAACTGAATGACTGAGCCTCTAGGCTCTACGGAATCCCGACACTGGCAAAAACAGCTCCCTCAACCACTGCATCAACCCTCCTGTTCTCTGCGTAAGCTTCTCTCCGCCCTCCTTAGCCTCTACGCTGGCCTCTCTCTAGCCCGGACAAATGACGCAGTCCCTCTGCGTCAACCCTTCCTCTGTCGCTTCTGCAAAGATCAATTTTCTGTCACTCAAGACAATTGATTTTGCTGTAAATGCTCTGCTTAGCTGATGCCTTCAGCTCTCCTGTGATTTGCAACCACGCTTTGATACCATGTTGAAATTTCTAAGTCTATCCGTTAGAAATTTAATCTGTATTCTTCTAGTTTATTTCTTCTACTTGTTAAATTCGAACAAGTTATTTAAAACATATAAATAACGAAATAAACACAATACAATCTCAACATCTACAGATTATCAACTGAAAGAAAACAAACACACAAGTGACACCGTTATTTTTGGACAAATATTCCTGAAAAAATCCAATGCGGGAAAATCAATGCCACTATTTTGAGGGTTTATTATTATGTTGTATTTCCTGGAGTACAACTGGGTGCCAAACTGGCTCACCCGACAGAGAAAAATAACAAGCAATAATCCCTCTCTTTTCGGAAACAGGTATTCAAAAAACCTTTCCCACGAAACCCTCTCCTGCCTCTCTGAAGCACTACGCTGGCCCTTCTGGCCTCAGCGTCAACCCCAAACCTCTCTACATCAGCCTCCTGAGGCACTGCGCAGTCTATGGGACCCTCTGCGTCACTGCAACTGCTCTCTACGTCGATGACGCAGTCCCTCTGGGCTCTGCATTGTCTCTGTTGAGCTCTGTGTGGCCTGCTCTAAATGTTACTTTTCGCTCTTTGCCTTTGCGCTGGTCTCTTGGCACTGTCTCCGCCTCTCTATCCAATACACACTACCCCTCGCTGCTAATCATTGATTCGACTTTGCTTAGCAAACCCGCTCTAGCAAATCGAAAGACTAATCACTCTAGTGTCTCTTCCAACTGACCCTCAAGCCTCCTCTTATACTTTTCTCATTGATCCTTCAACGACCAAGATTAAATCTCTAATCAACAGCTAAGATTAGATTTGGCGTGATCCATGACTTTTGGAATCTTCTAACCCAGTTTTATATTAATACCCATTAATATTTTATTTAAGTTTAGACTTAGGAACTCCATTAAAAATATTAATTATTTTAATATCTCCTAAGCCAGGTACAATTTGTCCAAACCATTTGTGGGTCTTGGAGATCTCATGTGCTTTAGCCTCTCCACCAATTTTCATGGCTAGCGCACATCGGATGCTACCCAAAATCAACACTCCCTCTTAGCGAGGATTGTGCTCTAGTAATACTCCTTACTGAGCATCACACTAATTATCTGGCACCAATACCTGTGATGATGCTAGGCCTCCCCGCCAAACATCATCTGCACTGCTGCATCCTATACTGCTGCCCATGGCCCTGCCATTCCCATTGTTGCATCCGTGTTGTTGTTGGTCCATCCTCCCAACACTGCATCCCCCTCTCATTATGTTGCATCGTGCTACTGAACTGCAACTTAGTTACTAAGAAGTAACTAATCCACCCAACTTCTGACATCCCTGTCAGGATAAAAACACTCTTGATGCTAAAGCTCTCTCTGCCACTAACAAGTGCTCCCTCTACTGACCTCTACGTTGCTGCAACAACTCCCTGCATCTCGCACCATTGCAAACCTCTTTATGCCATCCTACACAGTTGCAACACTCTCGTGCCTCTCACACTGTTGCAACCTGCTAGTCTTGCGCTGCCCGAGGACTCCTGCATTGTAGCACTCTATGCCGCTCTATCCGTATCCGTCTCTACCGACATCTGCTAGTCCTACTACTCTCTCTTCGGGGCTCCCGTAGCAAGGTATAATCCTAGAGGTTGGGTACCTCAAGGATCCTACCCCTCATCGCATGTAGTCTTCCTGACTACAGCTCGATGTCTCCCCAGCTCTTCTCTGGAGGTACATGAGCACTCATGGCACAATCGTCATCCTCCTCGATTTCCTTCTCCGCCTTTGCTGGCACTACCTTAGAGTCAGACGCCTCTCCCTTGTTCTTCTTCCTCGGACACTGGTTCGCATAATGACCCAGTTCCCCACAGTGGAAGCACTTGTCCTTCTTCTTCCTCTTCTCCTGCTTTCCCGCAAATGCCAAAGTTGCATCCTCTTCCTCTTCCTTCTTGATCCGTACTCCTTTGCTGCTACTTCCCACCTTGCTCAACCACCTGATCTCCTCTTGACGAAGCGCTACCCAGAATTCTTCCCAATCTGGAAGATCTGCCATGCCCTGTATGCTCTGGACAAATGTCTCCCACTCCTCAGAGACTACATTGAGTGCGGTCCTTACCATCATTTCTTCATCCAGCGTGGCTCCTATGGAAGTCAGTTGCTCCCGGATCTCCTTCAACCGATTGAGGAAGTGATCTATCTGGTCCCCCTTCTGCATCTAGTATGATCGTAGTTGATTCTCAAGTAACATCTTCTTCTGCACAGAAGTATGCTAGTACAATGTCTTCAAGGTGTCCCACATCTCCTTTGTCATATGTTGGACCACATGATCCTTGACCCCATCAAGGATCATGCATTTTTCCTTGGCCATTGCTTCCTCGTACTTCTCATTAGTTGTCGAGTCAACTGAGATAGCCATTGTTCTCAAAAAAAAGCCCTTGATGCGATGTCTATCTAGATGGACAAGATCCTAGCCTTCCAGACCAAAAAGTTGGACGCCCTGTCCAACCTGTCCTCATCTCTCAGTCCATTCACGGCCATCTCTCTACTCTTTTGTCGACTCCTCCGAGTCTCTCTATTTCCCTCTAGAAGTTCTCCTTTCGACTCCAGATAAGTCTCTCTACTTCTCGCCGGAAGTTTTCTGCTAGACTTCGTCTGAGTCCTGATTTCCCTCCTGGATATCCTTCTACCAATCATCAAGTTGCAGCTCTCCGATCTTTTGTACACCTGCAACACTGATCCAAATTCTTTAGCTAGAAATTTGCCTCGGTAGCAACTCCCTCTACCTTGGTTTTGCCCTGTTAGGTACTGTTTTGACCATGGTACCCCACCAGCTTCGCTCTCGCAAACTGCCCACAGCTTCCTATGCCCCAGCAACTGAATGACTGAGCCTCTAGGCTCTACGCAATCCCGACACTGGCAAAAACAGCTCCCTTAGCCACTGCATCAACCCTCCTGGTCTCTGCGTGAGCTTCTCTCTGCCCTACTCAGCCTCTGCGCTGGCCTCTCTCTGGCCCAGACTGATGATGCAGTTCCTCTGCATCAACCCTTCCTCCATCGCTTCTGCAAGGATCAGTTTTCTGTCACTCGAGACAGTTAATTTTGCTGCAAATGCTCTCCTTAGCCGATGCCTTCAGCTCTCTTGTGATCTGCATCCACGCTCTGATACACCATGTTGAAATTTCTAAGTCTATCTGTTAGAAATTTAATCTGTATTCTTCTGGTTTATTTCTTCTACTTGTTAAATTCGAACAAGTTATTTAAAACATATAAATAACGAAATAAACACAATACAGTCTCAACATCTAGAGATCATCAGCTGAAAGAAAACAAACACACAAGTGACATTGTTATTTTTGGACAAATGTCCCCGGAAAAACCCAATGCAGGAAAACCAGTGCAACTATTCTGATGGTTTATTATTATGTAGTATTTCCTTGAGTACAACTGGGTGCCAAACTGGCTCACCCAACAGAGAAAAATAACTCGCAGCAATCCCTCTCTATTCGGAAACAAGTATTCAAAAAACATGTCCCACGAAACCCTCTCCAGCCTCTTTGAAGCACTACGTTGGCCCTTCTGGCCTCTGCATCAACCTTCTGAGGCACAATGCAGCCTCTAGGACCCTCTGCGTCACTCTAGCTGCTCTTTGCATGGATGACGCAATCCCTCTTGGCTCTACGTTGTCTTTGCTGAGCTCTACGTGGCTTGCTCTGGCTATTGCTTCTTGCCCTCTGCCTCTACGTTGGTCTCTTGGCACTGTCTCTGCCTCTTTGTCCAATACTCACTACCCCTCACTGCTGATCACTGATTCGACTTTGCTTAGCAATCCCACTCTAGCAAATCGAATCACTGATCACTCTGGTGTCTCTTCCAACTGACCCTCAAACCTCCTCTTATACTTTTCTCGTTGGCCCTTCAACGGCCGAGAAATCTCTAATCAATGGCTAAGATTAGATTTGGCTTGATCCATGACTTTTGGAACCTTCTAACCTAGTTTTATATTAATACCCATTAATATTTTATTTTTTCTAAGATTAGACTTCAAAACTCCATTAAAAATATTAATTATTTTAATCTCTCCTAAACCGAGTACAATCTCTCCAAACGATTTCTGGGATTTGGAGATCTCATGTGCTTTAGCCTCTCCACCAATTTTCATGCCTAGAGCACATCCGATGCTACCCCAAATTAACATGTAGAAGACTTTAGATGCTCATTATTTTTCTTCATTTCTCTAAATTTAGCAAAAATGCTTTGACTACTAGAAGAAGGTGAAGCAGATGCATTAGTTGTTGTTTCTTCAATATATTGTAGAGTAAACACAGGCTCGCTTGACATCATCACTGTAGTTGAGACCTCTGTATTCCTTGCTTCAAATGATTCTTCTTTTGTTTCCTTGGTCTTTCTTCATTTGAAAACTCTACACTCTGTTTTTCCAACTCTACCTCCATTTTCTGTATCTGCATATTCTGCTCCACAATCATACGTAGCATGTTTTCCTTTTCTCTCTCAATTTCTCCCACTTCCTAAGCTTGAGGATGCTTTGTTTTTGGTAACTTTAATTTCCTGCACAATGCTTGAATATCTGCATTCCTATTTTTTATGACCACTTGAGCTGCATAAACATCGTTAGCATCCAACCCTAGTTTGAGAATTGTTGTCGCACGGATCGTCACGACAACGCTCAGATCAGGGGCTGTCACTCTGATCCCTGATCTCTCCGTTTAAGCCTGTCTCCCACGGCTAAGGGGGGTAGACCCTGTAAGGAAATGGACGACCAACTGTGAACCAGTTGGATTGGGAGACACGAAAAACAAGCACTAAATTGATTTATTTAATTTAATGGACCAGTGCCTTATGGGTTTGATGTTTAAACGATTACTTACTAGATATTGCAGAAATGTAAACCGTGTACAGCAATCATTTATCATCAAATAACTTTGAACAATGCAAGATATCCAGTAAATTCACAATGCTCTTAACGATGATCTGACAATTTAAACTTCGAAAGATACAATCACGTAAATTTGAACATTAACCAGATATCATATCCCTGTAGCAAATCTCCAGAATGATTGATTATTCGTGCATGATAAACATCAATTCCACATCAAAATCTTAATCTCAACAGGAAAAAGTAAAACATGATAAGCATTTGAGCCAAGACCGAATCTGGCCAAGATATTCCCAAAAATTTTATGATAAAATAAAATTTTAAAACTAAAAAATCTAAACTAAAACAAAATTTAAAATTTAATCTAAAATCTAAAGTCTAAATTAAAAGGAATTTTTTAAAGTCTTTTTATATTTTTTTATGATTTTTTTATGATTTTTTTTTATAAATTTTTAATTTTTAAACTTTAAAACAAACCCTAAAAATAAAAAATCTCATTAAAATCTATTCTAAAAACTAAAACTAAAAAAAAAAAATCAAAAATAAAAACTAAAACCCTAAGCTAAAACCCTAGAAGCCCTTTTTTTTATGAATTTTGCTTTTTTTTAAATGAAATTAAAAAAAAGGTATTAAACCCTAACAAAATAACGTATGTATATATATTGAAATAAAGCTAAAACTAAAAAATAAAATCGAAACATAAGTAAACAAAACTATACATAACCAAACTACACACAAAAAAGATGAAACCGATTTTAATTTTTATTTTAAACCTATGCTATATAACTTATGCCAAACTTTAAACCTAAAACCCATGACATACATAAAAAATCGAATGTGGTTGTGTGCTTTGCAGGGTCGAGTGTGAGGTATGAGGCTCGACGGCGGCAGATGGACGCAGCACACACGCAGGTTGGGAAACTCATGCATAAACCATTACGCACCTCGTTCACATAACTCACCAAAAAATTTACCTGGCTCGTGTTGTTTTTACTGTGCGTTTGGCGGATGCATACAGTTTTGAAGGGATTATCCAGCGCTTAACCAGAAGACTTTGAATCGTTTTGATGTCCACGCTCTTTGATACTCAAAGCATTACCTCGTACGTGAAATACCTTACTGCGTACGCATAGAAACTGTGCGATTTACAGGGCGACAGAATGGTCTTTGACGTCGAGCGGAAATGTCGCGTGTAACGTTGTTTCAAAAAAAATTGCGCTTTGGTGTTTTATTTTACTGCCTTCTCCCTTGTTTATATGCAGATGCGGTAGTTTGGTGGCCGATGTGATGGATTTCCCTTCTTCGTGCAGGTGGACACGCTGAATACTGTTGCATGGAATCTGAAGAACACAGGTTTGAGAGGTAGCAGCGTGTTGGTGATGGCTTGGTTTGAGGGACGCAGATGAGTGTGGCAGTGGGAGAATGAAATTGATGTAAAAAAAAATTCCAGATCTGACAAACCCTCGGGCAGCAAAACAGTAACCCTGCAAAACTTAATTTTTCCACAAAAATTTTATCTCAGACCTCCAACCTACAAATGGAAAACAAAACCCGAAAGATATATGCAAAAAATTAAAATGAAACCCTGCAAACCGATCAAAAATTTCAAAAATTATAGCTCTACAAAAGCCAAATTTGTCAATTATCATCAAATATATTTTCAGAACTTCAGATTGCTAATGAAAATACTTACAAAATCTCTCAAGCAAATCATAAAATAAACTAAATGATTAACCCAGGATCAAAACTAGCTGGGCTCTACAAGAAATGCTTGTGGGAGTTGGCTGGTTCAGCCGAGAACTTCCCCAAACACCCACTGATCTTCTTAAACAAGATATTCCTGCACAGCTCACTTTAACCATCAATAAAGAGAGAAAAAATAGTACTAGATCTCTAAAATGCAATAGAGATACCTGCCATTACTTCAAAAACCCTAATACCATTCAAACCCTAGCATCTGAACAAGATACCTATGCTCAACAATACTCTTCATTAAGCTGTTATTAATGGCTGCAAATTAAAATATGCAGAAAACAAAATAGCTCACAACACTTCAAGAGAGCAACACCAGCAAGCTTTTGACCCCAAAGTCTTTCTTTATTAGCACCAGAAAATATTTACAAGAGAGCTTCTTCAGCACAAAACTCAGATCCAATATCTGTTCTCAAATGACCCCTAGCACCCTATTTAAAGGAAAAATCCCAACGGCTAGTTTGAGTGATCCATGTCAAAACGATCTCGACCGTCGATGAGGATCAAGATATCTCTTAATCTCATCCGTCGAATTTTTAATGCATTAAAAAAATTGAAATTCTCAAAATATTATTATTTTATTATTTTTTAAGTTTTTATTTATTTTTTTTATTTTTTATTTTTTATTTTTATTTTTTATTATTTTATATATATATATATATATATATATATATATATATATATATATATATATTTTTTTTATTTTATTATTTTATTATGGATCCTCAAATTCAGCCTTTGGAAAAATTTCCCTAGGACTTAGGACTTAGACCCATGAGGGGATTAAAATATTTCCTAATCCTCAAGACACTTTACATCATGACTTTTACAATTTTTACATCTTTAAGAGGGAAAAGCCCTTTGACATAGACCCTCATAGACCATCCAGTTCTGCGACCAAACATAATCTAGCAGATTAACACACTAGGATTCTCCTAAGACTCTAATGACAAAATTCATTCCGGCTTTGGGGTCAGGTTGAAGGAAAACTCTGCCGATCATGGATCGGTGAGACGAAAAACCTTCCGGAATGCAGATTATCACTAGAAAATTAAGTCCACCTAGGCAATTTACATACATGACTCAGCTCTGCTAAGATTATTTACAATTCAAAATGCAGACTGGGTTTACAATTTAATATGATCAAGGTCGACGATGACTGTCGAATGGCACGAACATGTCGATCAAGCGCTATCCCTTTTTGCGAAGAAAAGGGGGTGTACTGCTATGAGTAGTTAACATGCAGCGGTCAACATCTGGCTCTACTTGTGGACACGTTGCTGCACTGTAGGAATGTGAAAATCCAGAACCTGCACCCACGCAACACACAGCAGAAATAAGTAGCATCCATTCAAAAATCATCATATAACATTTAAGCACAATGAAAGATAAAAGCTCTTCATTTATTAACTATCTAGTAACATGAAAACCAAATCTAATCCTAAAATAGAAACAAAATGCTGAAATGACAAGGAGTAAGGTTAGAAATACAATACAAAGGATGCCCCATGGCATCAGATGTGTTCAATATAGTGTATGCTGAGCATTTCCCTGCTCTTAGGCAAATCTGTCGGCTGCTTGTCGAATGTGCCATGTCCAATTCTACATATGGTAGGACTTTTTCCTATCCGAAAATCAAGCTACTCACGGCCGTCTGATGCATCAAATCTTCTTCTTGTTTTCTTTCTCTTGCGCTTTTTCTTTGTGGCAGGCTGGATCACTGATGATATGGAACTTTATGTTTCAAAGCTCTTAGATGAAGTATGTAAGATATGCATGACATGTCTTTCTTCATCTTGCATCTGATCTTTATCGTTTTTAAGTTTATCTGGATCACCTTCAATTAACGACCTTTCAATTGAACCAATGACCTCCTTATAATAAGATGGAGCTTGTTGCAGCAAATGAGAAGGCTCCTGATTTATCTGGCTAGAGTGTTCAACTTTCATAGCACTGATTTCCCTGGTATGATCTTCTTCCATGGTCAATAA
>APFE030963421.1:44801-80099 GCA_000404065.3 Pinus taeda | reverse complement strand
TACATCATGACTTTTACAATTTTACATCCGAAGGGGGAAAACCCATTTGACATAGACCCTCATAGATCACCCAGTTCTGCGACCAACTATAATCTAGCAGATCAACGCACTAGGATTCCCCTAAGATTCTAATGACAATTCATTCCGGCTTTGGGGTTAGGCTGAAGGAAAACTCTGCCGATCATGGATCGGTGAAACAAAAAACCTTCCGGAACGTAGATTATCACTAGAAAATTAGGTCCACTTAGGCAATTTTCATACATGACTCAGCTCTGCTAAGATTATTTACAATTCACACATGCAGACTGGGTTTACAACATAATATGATAAAGTCGATGATGACTGTCGAATGGCACGGACACGTCAATCAAGCGTTATCCCTTTTGCGAAGAAAAGGGAGTGTACTGCTAAGGGTAGTTGACACGTAGTGGTCAACACTCCCGAAGAAGTTTTCACCGGTAAGAAACCTGATTTTTCTCATTTTAGGATTTTTGGTAGCCCCGTGTATTTTCATGTGCTGAAAGAAAAGAGAAGCAAATTGGATGCATCTAGGAAGAAAGGAACATTTGTGGGCTATAGTGAAACTTCAAAGGCATATAGAATCTATGTGCCTGGTCAAAGAGAGGTGGAAATAAGTCATGATGTCACCTTCGATGAAGATGTTGCCCTTGGCAAGGTTAGAGACCTTCCTATTCCAAGGAAGGATAAAGAGAAGATACAGGAAAGCAGGAAGAACCTAAGGACGATTTGATGCGCGATGCTGAAGGACCGATGAATCCCATTGATCCACCTCCACATGAGCCCTACTCCTCAAAAAGGAGACCCTCATGGCTCAGGGACACTCTCAAAGATGCCGAAAGACATATTGCACCAAGGGGGCCATTTCATGAAAGTAAGAAGTTAAATAGGTAGCAAGAGTACTTAGCTGCCATGAGCACCATTGTTCAAACTGAGCCTTGCACATTCGAAGAAGTCGTGAAGCACCAAGTTTGGAAGGATGCTATAAACGAAGAGTATGAGTCGATTATGAAAAATGATGTCTGAGATGTGGTCACTAGACCCAAGGACAAGTCGGTTGTCACCTTGAAATGGCTCTACAAGATCAAGCATGGAGTTGATGTTAGTGCTGAAAAGTTCAATGCCAGGTTTGTTGCTCAAGGCTTCTCTCAAAAGGAAGGTGTGGACTATGATGAGATATTTGCACCAGTTGCCCAATATACCACCATTTGTTCAATCATTGCCCTTGCTGCCTCTCAAGGATGGAATTTACACAAATGGATGTTAAGACGACCTTCTTACATGGCTCACTTAAGGAAGAAGTCTATGTGGAGCAACCTGTGGGCTTCGAAGTTCAAGATCGAGAGACACATGTATGCAAGTTGAAGAAAGCCCTCTATGGGTTGAAGCAAGCTCCCCGGGCTTGGTATGAGAGGATCGATAGCTATCTGATGAAGCTGGGTTTTACAAGAAGTGAAGTTGATCTGAACCTTTACTTCAAGGTTGAAAATGATAGACCTCTCATCTTGGTATTTTATGTGGACGATCTCTTTTTGACAGGTGCGGACCCTCTCATTTATCAATGCAAGAGGGAATTGGCTTTCGAATTCGAGATGAAGGACCTAGGATTGATGCAATACTTCCTAGGCTTGGAGATCTGGCAAAAGCCATGTGAGATTTTCCTTTCTCAAGGAAAATACATTGTGAAGCTACTTGAAAGATTTGGGATGGTGGATTGTAAGTCTGTGACTATTCCGATGGAACTCAACTTCAAGAAGCTATGCAGAAGTGTTTTTGGGCCTGATTTGGGAAATCCTTCTGAGTATCATCAACTCGTGGGGGGGCTGATGTTCTTGGTGAACTCTTGTCCAGACATATGCTTTGAATTGAATACATTGAGTCAATTTATGGTCGAGCCGCATCACATACATTGGATTGCTACCAAGAATCTCTTGAGATATCTCCGGGGCACAATCACCTATAGACTGAGATACACTGTCGGAGATTAGAGGTTCCATGGTTATTCTGATGTTGACTGGGTTGGCAGTGTGGTGGATCGTAAGAGCACATTAGAATGTTGCTTCTCACTAGGTTCTGCTTCGATATCATGGATGAGCAAGAAGCAAAAATCGATTACTTTGAGAACCACCGAGGTTGAATACATTGCTGCAAGTATGGCCTCTTGTGAAGTTGTTTGGTTGAGGAAGCTCTTTAGTGAGTTGTTCGGGCATGTGTTGGATACCACCGTGATCTTCTGCGACAACCAAAGTGGGATTCGTCTTTCTGAGAATCCTGTGTTCCATGACCGCTCAAAGCATATTGATAGCAGGTACCACTTTATCCGCGATATGGTACAACGTGGAGCAATAAGGCTCCATCACATTGGGACTGATGATCAGGTCACAGATATTCTTACAAAGCCCCTAGATAACCTTCTATGAGAGACTTGGAGTCGTGGAAAGACGCTCTTATGAGGGTGCCGTTTGAATTGGATATTGAGCTCTAGGAGCTCCGGGGGGCTTGGGGTACTTCTTAGAGCTATGAGCGACCATAGGGTGAGTGGTTCATCTTCCCCTAGTGGTGCGTTGTGTACAGGGTGAGTGGTTCGCATATGAGCAAGATGAGTGGTTTACCTTCTCCTGTCGATACATCCTACCCATGCATTCCTGAACTCATGGGAAGTACCACTCATCTAGCCAATGAGTTGAGAAATGAGGATAGGGACCATAGCACTACCAATGGACGCATCGTGTACTGTCGTACTCCCTATGCTAGGAGGTTTGATATTGATCTAGGATCAATTGACACTGACTTCGGGTTAGTGGAGAGAGGCAAGGTCTTGTGACTCACTCTCGATCATTTTTTCTTTATTATTTCTTCATGGTTCAGCAGAGCAGAGCAAGGATGACAGAGATGGTACAGATTGACAGATGATTTGGCGGGTGGATTTCTCCCTAGTTGAGAGGGAATGTTAAAATTGGCAACTAGGGCCAAACTCCACTTTGGACAGCTTATATGATGGAGATGATATTTTTATTAGATTCCTCTTTCTGAGAGGTACAAGACTGATCTAACGATCATCTTGTTTGGATGAACAGAAGTGAGATTTTGAATTTAATTCTCGCACATGTGCAAATTGTCAAGGTCGGCCAGAAGTCTAATGTAGGCTCATGTAGCCCCAATAGATATGTCTCCACCCCTCATCAAATTGTATAAATAAGAGAGACATTCTCCTCATTTGGGCATCATCACTCAACACATCTTTCTCTCTCCTCTCCTCATTGGTTCGTACAACAAAGGAGCAACTCTTCTTCTTCTCACATTGACTTGGGTTGACCAAAAATTTCAGGCAGAAATCACAGGACTGTTTTGGGATATTTGCAGGGGCGTTGACCGAGGGTCAGCTCACCTATTTTGACTGTGGTTTTCAGGCAGGTATTCAATCTCTTGTGGCCACATATCCTGGCACAAAAACTGAGGCAATTGGACAGGTTGACCGCAGAATCTTTGATCGCAATGTTGGCTCTACGTTGACCAAATTTGACCGAGATTTTCAGACTGTTTTGGGTTGACTTTGACTGTCTTTGGAGGTCGAGTTGATTGGGTTTGACCAAGCTCACTTGGAGAAGATTTTCTGCTAGTTTGACCAGCATTGACTTTCTAGTTAGGGCATCCTGTTGACTGTTGTTTGGCTGGACTGGTTTGACATTGATTGTGCAAGTAAATTTTGTATGATGTACTCTCTCCCTCTGCTAAACTTTTGAAGAATAATAAGAAGATTTGATCAAAGGGTTTTCCCCACATTGGGGTTTTTCCCTGGCATCCGCCAAATAATGTGTCCTCTTGCCATGGCTTGTCTTCTACTTATTGTTTATGTTCTATCTACACTTACTATCAATGTTAATGTCATTGCTAATTTCGAAATTGATATTAGGCTAATAAGAAAAATTGAAGTAAATTGCTCTAAAGCATAGAACATACCATTGTTATCTAAAATTAACATAATCACATATTGTCCATTGAAGTACAAATATCATGAATCAATTGTCCCATGCCCTAATTGCGATGTGAAATTGTTCTAGAGACCTCCTTGATGATGTGAAACCATCCCAAACATTGGAATCATCTTGACCTCATTTCTCCCAAAGGATTAGGCTTGCTTGATCTGAGCTAAGGAGGAATCTCAGCGGTTGATGAAGAACAAAATCTAAGGATAGATCGGGATCTAATGGCTTGGAATGAATCATCTCTATACGGTTTGATCATGTTTATTCTAGATCTGTATACTGACACATGTAATGTTCTGTAAGTATTATGATCTGGGTATAACTCAAGTTTGGAATAGTTGCAAATCATGAATGAATATTTACAGATGTATACGCTGGTTGACTATGATAAAAGCGCGTACATACGCATGTTAGATACATCTAAGTAGCGTATACCATATGAGCTATGATGTTTGAAGTTACAGGTGGTTCTGGTTGTTGATGAGTTCTGATGACTATTTACTGGTGTCAATATTCTGCATATTCAGTTTGGTTGATTGTGTTTAGCTTCAGTGTTGATGGATGAGATCTAATAATGGATCAGGATCATAATGACCTGTCTTTATGTGATCTGATGGACTAGATCTGGTTGCCAACACACATATTACTCTTGTATATGTAATGATCTGAGTATGTCTAAAGTCAGGAAGTGCAGCGAAGTTATAAGTAAGTAATTAATGACATATACGTTGCTTCACTTTGGTGAAGTTGCGTATACACGCTGGTTCGGCTCTTCCAAGTAGCGTATTCACTCTGATCATGATTTTTGATGATACAGTTAGATCTGAACATTGTTCCAGAGTTCTGTGTTCTGCTCTGTGTTCTGGTCACTGCAGTTTGTTGACAGGGTTTCAGTGATTCAGTATTGGGTGATTCAGAGATTGATGATGCTAGTACTGATTGATTGTGTGCTTCAATGATATTGATGGGTCCAGTATGAAAATTGGATGAAACATGGCCTTCAGATTATGGTGTTGTGCTTCAAGAGTATCCAGTCTGAAAATTTATGAAACGTGGTACCTGGAGGAAGAAAGAGAAGGTTGTAACCTTCTATAGGTCGGCACCTACGTACTAGTACATTAGCTAGTACAAGAGCTAAGGGGGTTGTAGCTCCCTTCCAGTAGTAGCTGGAAAACGAGTGAAAGTTGGAGCATTCAGTAGGTCGGCGCCTACGTACTAGTAAAAGGATCGGCTAGTACAAGAGCTAAGAGGGTTGTAACTCCCTTCCAGGAGAAGCTGCAGAACGAGAGGAGGTTGTAACCTTCTGCAGGTAAAATCCTGCATATTGGTATAAGGCTGCACCAGTACAGAAATATTGTAAAAGAAGTTTCTTATTAAAAGAAGATAGAGACGAACTGCAGCAGGTGGTTTTCACCCACATTGGGTTTCGACCTTACATCATGGTGTTCATGTGTGCTTCTTATGTGTGATGATCTGTTCTGTTTTACTGCCTCTGTTTACTATTCATATGGTTAATGAAGATCTGATGCACTAACTAAAGATCAACATTTAATGGATTAACTGAATCATAAGTTTACTAGATATACGCTAGTTGCTTTAGACACAGTTGTGTGTACACGCGGGTTCCCTTAAATGAAGTAGCGTATATGAATCTGAGTATAGAAATGAAAAGTTATTGATGTGATAATACTGATTCACACCCCCCCCCTCAGTATTATTTCCAACACTAGGTTCCCCTTGGCTAGTGACCTCATTTGGATCATTGCATTCTATTCCAAGAAGATTTATCAATTGATCCTCTTCTCTTCCACAGTTAGGTCAAACCCTCCTTGAGTGACCAACCCCTTACTTGACCTAATTTTGGGTCCACTTGGTCTTGTGTGGTCCCGCAACTTTTTGAAGATATCTCACAAAGACCATTTGGAAACCAAGTCTTCACAAGGGTTTTTAGTACTAGGTCCCTCCTTTACAAAGCTTATTTGCAAAACCTAGCCCCTAAGACCCTCTTGGCCCTTCTTAGAGAGCCTTTCATCTTGCCTCTTGGGCAAGCAAGCCATATATTGAGCCTCTCTTGTGAATAGGCCTCTTCAGGAAACACTCTTTTCCCTTTATTGACCCATTTATCTAGGTGATTCCCTTCATAGTGAGTCTCCTCCCATCGGTAAAAGTCCGTAAAAAGTAGGGACCTTTAGTTGAGGTGACAGTGGACTATTGCTCCATTGTTGCCCCTGACCTAGCAGTTGCCCCTCTAAGATCCCCTTCTAGGACCCCTGCTAGTTTGAGCAATAACAGGAACCAATCTGCGATATCATGAAGAGAGTTCCCATTTCTTTCTGACATGCACAGAGGTTCTTCGCCGACAAGTATGCTAGATAAAGGGGAAATGAAACATTCTGCAATCTTCTCATACATGCCCCTGTAGCCTGTGTTACAAAAGCTCTTGTGATAGATATGCACGGGTTCTTCCTCTTCTGGGGTCCACTAAAAACCCAAACCTTTGAAATCAAACTTCACACACACTGCATCCAAAAGATAGGAAGCCATATAGAATTCTGATTGTTCCTCTTTTGTCAGCGCCTTGGTTGCATGGGCATTTGTATTGATGGAAGATGTAAGTATGCTTGCCAATTGAAAATTGTTCCCTCTGTGGCAACTGTGTGCATCAAGGGGACCCATGTCCCTATAAAATTGTCGATATTTGCCTTCCCATAGAGTTTATCCATCATGGCAACCATCAATTGATACACGTTCCTGAGAGATTTTGTTTTACAAACTACATATGCCTTAAGCTTGAACTTAGTTGGCTCTTGCCACCATGACTTCAAGATATCCTTGGTGGGTTCACTAAAAGCAGATAACCATCTAGTATTGAAGGCTTTTTCACGTTTGGGCAACTTATAATAACTTGCAATATCGGCAGTGGTGAAGGATGTTATAAGCTCTCCATTATGTCCCTTGATTGCCCAGTGATCTTCATCCGCGTGCTACAAGATCCATTCTATCCTTTCGGCAAATGGGAAGACTAGTGGGTGCACTGCCACTTTGTGCACCCAGGATTTTTTGACATTGATATACACTTGAAAATCCTCGTGATCCTGTGGAATATCTTTCTTTGCAAACTCTGAGTAAAGTTCTCCCCAAGAGAGTTTTATGGTCTTGTCAATACGACAAGCAGTATCACCATAGATAGGTAGCTTTGGAGGACTATCCACGACCCCTTCTATGTTGTTTTCAATTCTTCCAGAACTCCTACCAGATCCTCTAACTACGAGCTGCCCCATCTCTCCGAAGGAAGATGAGATGCTTAGGTAATCAATATTGATGGTACCTGATGTTGATCAACAACATAAATGTTAGTTCAAACAATGATAATCACCAACTATGCAAGGGAAGAGTAAGGCCTAGGCTAGGGTTTCAGGAAACCAGAGCTTAGGAGACAAGATGGAAACCCTAGAGCAAGTCGCAAGCTTAAATTAGAGGGCAGGTCACAATTTCAACCAGGTCGCAAGTTTAATTAGCAGGACAGGTCGCACTCTCCAAATGTAGTGTAAGTTGCATTTCAATATGGCAGAGCACTAAAGACTGTCACTGCGACTTGCGAACTATGGACAACCAAAGTAAAATAACCCGGTTGCAGTTTATCAACAAGGCAAGTCGCAGGCTCAAACTATAGAGTAGGTCACAGTTTTAATTCGCAACACGAGTCGCGTTTTTATTTGCAAGGGAAGTCGCACTTTGCATCTGTAGTACAAGTCGCATTTCACATTAGTAGTGCCACTAAGGGTTGAAATAACAATCTGCGACCTCAAGCAAAACTTGTATGGTCTAGTGGCAACCTAATGTGGAAATTCCACAACTGGAATCCTATTGCAACAACTGGTATTATTTTTTCTAATTGATAAATTAATTATTCAGTTTATTGCTACGCCAACATCGAAATAAACACACTGCAACCTTCACAAATAAAATTGCGGAAAAATAACGTGCTGGAAATTGAGAAATGCCAGCACACGCACATAAAATATGAGAATTATTTTTGGACGAATGTCCCTGGAAAAGCCAACTTGGGAAAATCGGTGCAACAGTGAAAGTTTTTATTATTATGCAGCAGTGAAAATCTGAGTACAATCTAGATGCCTGGAACTAGTAATCCACAGCAACAAATTTTGGGCAAAATTATTGATGGGAATTTACCCTTCCTCCACCAGCAATCCCGGCACAACGTGCCTTCAAAAAATCCCCCTCTGACCCTCTCTGTCAGCCTTTGCGTTGCTCTGCGTGACGCAGAGCCTCCAACTAGTCTCTAATGAAGTTATTCTGCCTCCAACTGCTGAGGAAATCGTCTCTCCTTAAGCTTCTTCGTCACCCTCTGCGTTGGACTGCACAGTCACTATGACATCTAGCCTCTGACTAGTCTTTGATGAAGTCATTTTGCCTTCTACTGCTGAGAAATTCGTCTCTCCGACCCTCTGGAACCTCTACCTGGCCTCTGGATCTAAGAAAGATTTTCTCTCCAGCAAATCGAATTGCCCTCTCTGATGTTACTACACAGTGCTCTGCGCTACCTCACTGGGATAACTCAGCCCTCTTGTTGTTGCCTCTCTAGATCTGGATGTTGATTTGTGGTAGCGTCGGATGTGCTCTAGCCATGAAAATTGGTGGAGAGGCTAAAGCACATGAGATTTCCAAGACCCAGAAATTGTTTGGGGAAATTCCACTCGGTTAGAGAGATATTAAAATAATTAATATTTTTAATGGAGTTCCTAAGTCTAAACTTAGGAAAATTAAAATATTAATGGATATTAATATAAAACTGGGTGAGAATGTTCTAAATGACATGGATCAAGCCAAATCTAATCTTAATCGTTGATTATAGACTTAATCTCGGTCGTTGAAAGCTCAACAAGAAAAGTATAAGAGGAGGCTTGAGGGTCAGTTGAAAATACACCAAGATTGATCAATCAGTTCGATTTTCTGGAGTGGGTTTGCTGAGAAAATTCAAACAAGTGATTTGTTGCAGCGAAGGGCAGTGAGTACATAGCAGAGAGGCAGAGATAGTGCCTGAGGGTCAACACAGTGACATGAGAGGCTGACGCAGAGACATCCAGAGCTACGCAGAGGCAGCAGGAGTCATGCATAGGTAGCTAGAGATTGCGCAAAGGCTGAGGGGCCTGCATGGGTGACAGAGAAGGCCAGAGAACTGACGCAGAGGGTTCTAGAGCTATGTTGAGGCTAGCAGGGTTGACGTAGAGCCTTGGAGAAGCGCTAGAAGGATTTTCATGGGGTAGACTTGCTAAATATATGTCTCCGAGAAGAGGTATTACTGCCGTGTAAAAAAAATCTTTGTTGGGTGAGCTAGTTTGGCACCCTAGTTGTACTCAAGAAATCTGCATAATAATAAAACCCTTAGAACTACTGCACCGTTTTCCCGCATTGGATTTTTCCAGGGACGATTGTCCAAAAATAACGGTGTCTCTTGTGTTTTTTTCTAGTATTTCAATTGTTGATCTGTATATGAGTTAAGGCTGCATTTGTGTTTATTTTCAGTATTTATATGTATAAATAACTTGTTAATGTAATAAACACGTAGGTGAAATAAACTAAATAATGCAGTAGGAATTTCTGACGTGTCAGACTTAGAAATTTCAACATTGGAAAACTTTCTCTGGATTACTGTCCCTGCGCCTCACCCACTGCTTCAATCTCTAGCTCTCTCTCCGGAAACTAACTACTGCTACTCTGAAAATCGATCTGCTAAGAAATTGAACTGCTCAAGTGTATTCTTCATCACCACATCGACCTCCTCTTATAATCCTATGCTAGAGCACCAACGGCCAAGATTAAAACATAATCGATGGCTAGGATCATCTCTGGATCGATCCATGTGAGTTTCTAGATGATTCTCTCCTTGACTTAATTAATGATGATTAATTAACCACATTCCCTAAGTTTAGACTTGGAAATATTTTAAAACTGGTTAACAATCTAATTAAGTCATTTCTAAGCGGAATTTCTAGAAACGATTGATGGGTTTTGGAGATCTCATGTATTCTAGCCCCTCCACCAAATTTCGTGGCTAGAACACATTTGATGGTACAAAAACTAACACCTAAGATAACAAGTTGCATCGTTAATTCTTATCGCAGATCATGGGACTAGGTGGCGGAGTGGATGAGACAAAACACAACTTGCAACTTAGCTAAGTCACTCCATGAATTACAACCTCATATTAGTTGCCATTCAAGCCTATATCACAGATCGTGGTTAACAACTGCAATTTGATGCATAATAGAAGTGTGATGGCAGTGGATTCATTCATCATGAGGTTGCAAAGGAGGCACAAGCATTTGGGTATATGACCAACGTAACTACATCCCTTACATAAAATCCTTTCAATTGACTTCGAATGGCTTGAACAGAAAACCCTAAGGTAAGATCGAACAATGTATCATGGAAATTGACTCCTAAATCAAGTGTGACATCTTTACACGGATGAATGTTACTTTTGAACCATAAACTCACATAATGCCAGCCACAAACATATGCAATTAAGTTGGGCTTTAGATGATGGCTTGAAGTCTGTGGCTCAACATGGTAGTCATGAACAAACCCACGAGATTGAGTGCAGGCTTATGGCAAGACCGTTTGGTGTAGAAGTGGCAAACTAGGGTTCGATACCACTGAGTATTGAGAAGCTAATCGAGAATCAGGACCTAGTGGCTGAGTGCAAGAGTAATAGTTTAGGAAGGCTCGAATCTAGAGTTATTCACATGCAAGGGAAGGTGAAGAGCCAATTGGCTGAGTGCAGCAGTAATAGTTTAGGAAGGCTCGAATCTAGAGTTATTAGCATGCAGGGGAAGGTGAAAAGCCAATTGCATATTTGTTAAAATAAACCAAAAGTAATGATTACGAAGAGTAACTGTTACTTACCACAGGTCGCATTTGCACAAGCTAGCTAGAGGAGGGGTCACTTGCTCGGTCGTTGGAAGTAGAATGAAGAAGAAATGAGAGGCAATTCTATTATAAAGTGAAGGCACATGCGAGGGAAGTTTGCATAAAGGAGTTGTGCGGTGGGTTTTATCGCATGCAATAGGTAAAGGGTGGTTGCAAATCGCATAGGCAGATCACAGTGAGATGTTGTTCTAGTCTCACAACACAGTTTGCGACCTATGGTATACAGTGCCCAGAAATGATCATAGATCACAATCCTAGTGCCTAGTAAGGTTGCCTTTACAATTTAAAGGTGTGACTAGCAACTTAGAGTGCAAAGATACGTAGAGGAGGTCGCAAATCGCAACTTTAGTGGCTAGTAGGACCACCACTACAAGTTGACATTGCGATTTGTGACATGGTTAGAGAACTTAGGTTTTAGGCCTTTAGGGTTAGGTTTGTTAGGTCCCAAGAAAACCCTAGATAGGTCAAAGGAGGTATGAAACACTAGGAGACCATAGGAAAACCATAGGAAAAGAATGATAAGCAGTTAAGTATGGGGGTCTCCAAAATTTTAGAAAGCCGAAAATTTGGGGCTATTGTAGCAACTACAACAACCTCATATATTGTCAACCCATGCATACCCCCATTGTGGCCCCCATAATCCACTAACTCGCCTCCTTTTCCCTTGAGGATCAAATTGCCTCCTTTGGTGGCCCCCACATTCACTAAGGATGTGATTTTCCCTTTTTTCTCCTAAGTCCAAATGCCAAAAATGATCTCCGTGCCAAAACTGTCAAAATTGTGCTACACTTGAGCAAATTAGGAAATTGGGGATATCACATCTGAAAATTTTGTATTTTATATCATATGACTTAACTATTATTTTTTAATATAAAATCTAATCAATAAAAATAACAGTAATATTCTTTCATTCACTTTTACATCTCCTTCCACTTCAAGTATATATTGTGCCTTTCTTTTTGTTAGGGTATACCTTCTAGGTCTACCCTATCCTACTCACAACTTTCTTTTCCTTTTTATCTTCTTTTTTATTTAGGTTTTTGGTGTTGTTTAACTATTGTACGTTTTCGATATTTTGGTTGAAATTTGGCGAAACAATTTTTTGTCAGATTGTGAATTTTGCTGTTTAAAATTTAGTTGAATGTATAAATGGATTCAACACCATCAAAAACCCTTGGGACGTTAGGGTTGTGCAATGTTCACAGATACAACTTGTGATTCCAACAAATTCCTGCCAAATTTCAGGTAAATTTGACCGAAAAATATACCTAGAAAACCTCTAAAACGTAAATAGTTAGACTGCAGTTTTTTTAATAAGATACTTACATCCACATGTGTATATATATATATATATGTGATTAGAAAATAGGAAGGGAAGATCAATAAGAATTCTATGGACATAAGGCATAATAAACATACAAGCTCCTTTGCGAAGGCCCTCTTTTGAGCTTTCGAAGACTGCTTTTGTGATGAGTCTCAATGCAGATGTAGCAGTTCCTGATGCTGCCAATCCCGCTGAGAAAGACTACACATTTATAAATAGAAACATCGTTGTCACTTGAAAGTTAAACCCATATATCTTGATCTTCAACATGAAGAATGAAAATAACAGAGATTATGGCTTGCCTGAATAAAGTCAGGATGCATATACGATAAATCTCCAATCATTCCTCCCTGAACATGAGCATCGGCAACACCAAATGCCGCACTTATTATACATATGCCAAAGAAAGGTCCCAGTCCTCCCTTTCCCGATGTTGCAAGGTCCAACTATTCACAAAATAAACATCGTTAAACCAGGAAAATGCAACTTTACAAAGTGGATTTGTGGAAAACATCATAACTGCAAAGTTCATCTCTGAATGCTTACAACGAGAACAAGGAATGTGCTAATGCTAAAAAGTATAAATCCCAATAGTATCCGGCGTCTTGTATTGCTAGTAGCTTCATAATATGAAAGAATACCCATGGTTATCAGTGCGAATGGCTGGTATACAATAGTCAACACTCTTGAAGGGTGGTATCGCTGCAGAACAACACAAAAAAATATCATAAAATCCCCATAAAAAAATGTACGTCTCTGTTGCCCATTAATGTCTCAGACAAGTAATCACAAAGAAACCAAACAGATTGATAATGTATCACATTGATTATCAAACATATATAATATGTTTTTTCCGATATTAGCAGCAGTAATTGCAAACAAGCAAATTAAACTATTCTAACTAATTGATTCAATTTTGAAAAGTCTTATGGAATGATTCATATTCCCAAAATTGTAAAATATCTAAATCAAAATCGATTTTATTACAAGAATTGCACAATATTGTAGTTTTGTTTCTTCATTCTCTACCAACTATCGCTGCTTGGTATCAGAGTGAAAGAGGTTTTACCAGATTTTAATGGACAAGAGGGATCCCCAACTCAGTGCTATCTTTCCTGCGACTTTTTGGAAATCCGAATGCCCATCAGAAATGGTATTTTTTGCCTGGCTGTTGTTCCGCAACAGAAATCTTTCCTGGGAAAATTTGAGAAAGCGAGGTTGGCAGGGACCGGGGCTTTGTCCTATGTGCAGATCCGATGAGGAAAGCAACTGGCATTTATTCCTGGAGTGTCATATCGCCCGGCATCTCTGGCTGCCTGTGGAGAATTGGTTCGGCATTCATCATATGTCTCATTCCTCTATATCTGATGCGTTTTATTGGTGGAGCCAGCAGAAAATGATCCGGAGGCCTCTGTTCATTATCTGTCTATGGAGCATATGGAAGGCAAGGAACAACTCCATTTTCAACAGCATCCAATGCTTTCCTGCGAATATTTTCTCTAAGGTTATGCTGTCTTATGAAAGCCTCCCTTTCAAGGCGCCTAAGGAAAAAGAAGATGTTCTCCCTTCAGGTCCCCTGGTTTCTCCATCTTTCCCATGCGCGTTTTTTGATGATGCTGAACAGAGAGGCATCTGTGGCTGCGGGGTTTATATTCTGATTAATGAATCCTGCCATTTCAGTATCCATTGGAATGGAGGAAGGGGATCTAACTCTAAAGCAGAAGCAATGGCTCTTGCTGGTCTGTTATATTTTTGTTCCTTTCTAGATATCAGGCATGTATCGATTTTTGGAGACTCAAAGGTAATGGTGGATTTTGTACTCAAGGAAAACAATATCTCAATGCCTCATCTCGCTGGCTGGATGAACAGGATCAGGTCTCTTTGGGATGATATGTATGATTTCTCCATAAAACATATCAGCAGGTCACAAAATCTGAAGGCAGATTCTTTATCAAAAAAGGGTCTCTCTTCATCTCCGGGTTTATGGTTTGTGCAGATTCTGTCTGAAGAAGATATTTTCACTATTCAGGAGTTCTCACCTCCAGTTTTCTAATTTCGCTTTAGCAGTTTCTCAGTCATGCTTTTCTTCAAAAGCGTATTTTCTTATAGCTGTATTTTGACGGAAAATCTTTTTGGAGATCTTGTATCTACAGGCTGATGGTAATATCTTTGCATCTTTTGTTTCTACATACAGGAACAAGAATGGCCTTATCTTGATGACCTGTATTTCTCTTTGTCAGATACGGTCATATCTTCACAATCATATGAATATGTATCTTTTATGGGAACCGTTATATTTCTTATATAATATAATACAGCTTTTTTCGTTCTGAAAAAAATAATAGTTGAACTTAACTCGATTGCAAATTCTAGGAATCTGATAGACAGGAGTGAAGTCAATTGTTTAACCTCATTCTTGTCTGCCAGATTCTGAAATATTCTCATAATTTACAATCTAACTAAAATATCCAAATATAATGGCAATACACTTCCATATGCTTTGCCCACTCCTTAAAAAATAGGATTATTTGTGAATTTTGAAATACTCCACTTATCCTTGTGAAGTGTAGTACTATACTTTTGTGTGACTTGCAAGTATCTACTATATTACAAGCTACAACGAAAGAGGGAAGAAATATTGAATATTGCTTCTTACTCAATGACCAAATTACGCATGTATCAAGGCTGAACCTGCCTAATATGAATACATATACCTTGTACGTTAGAAAGCCTCTCATCTACCATATAATGTGATTGATTCTATACTCTAAAGTACGCTTCACATATGTCAAAATTCTCCTGATTGTCACTCAACGATCAACCTTAGTAGTTGTAATAAATTTAGAAATGTGATTTGCTACAAAGCTCAAATCCCATTTAAAGGCTGTCAGATAAATCAAAGTCCCATCAATAGTTTATACAGAGATGCATTTGTTAGTTTAGAGTAAAATGTGGTTAATAACTTGAAGTCAACCTCTATAGGTGTAGATGTTGCCTTACAACCAACCATTTTAATTTTAACAAACTTTTAACATAATTTGTGTGTAATGCACATTAGAGGAAATTTGAGAAATAAAATGGATGTTTTAGGAAAATAATAAAGTAATAGTTAAATAAAAAAGTAAGAGCTGTGAATTTTCATAGATCAAGAAAGAAAGCTAGAAATCCAATGTCCAACTGGAAATCTGGCCATATGGTTGTCTCATTTCACTTTTCAGCGATTCTTTCTCCATTCAGGTTGGAAATTAGATCAATTTCTCCAACATAAGAACAAAATGATGAAAAGTCAGAGGCTATAATCATTAATGTCACATATTGTAAAATAGCACTTATCTTTTCCTCATTAAACTCTCTTTTCATCCTATTTTCCTTGATAGGGATGGGCTTTATTTAGAAAAACCAAGTGATAAAAGCTATTCATCTCAAATATGCATGTACATCCCATTTTTGGTTCTTGTAAGCTCATATATGCATATATCAGATGACAGTAGAGTATACAGATTACATGTAAATGGCAAATTCTTGTGTTTCTTGTGCGTGATCTTGTTTTTTAGTTTGTGTGAAGTGCTTCTCCACGTTTAAGCTATGCACACGAAAATCATCTATATCAATGTCTTCTCCTGAGAGTGAAATGACAGGTTTAATCCAAAGACAACTTACTATTAGGGTTATAGCATTGCGGACCTCCAAGCATAGAATCCAAGTTAGAGATCACCAAGTTGCTTCCAGTTGAAAGTTTTCTTGGAAGCTTGTCCTCTAGGTAAATTCTATTCATGAAAAACTGTTTGATGTTGAAGTCTACTGGACCCTAAACTTTCAATTATAGTTGAGGTCTGTCATTGTATTTTTATGACTGGCTTAATTTTGGGTCAGGAAATGCTTGTAGAGATCATTATCTGCTTGTATAGCAGATTTTCAGAGGAAACCAAGGCATTTATGACATTTAACTTATAATATCTAGTAGCGGCATTGAGAGTTCTTAGTATCTCTTACTCTCTCAAACTTCCTATAATGTAAATTTTGTACCTACTCTGTTCTCAATGTATAGCTTTTGTTATTTCTATCCCGATTTTAAATTCCCATGCTTATGATACATTGCAATTTTGAATTTTCCCAACTTAATCAGACACAGCAGAGCTAGCAATTTTCACTACGAATATCTCATGCTCCACTTTTGTAGCTGTATTAATTCTTCGAGTTATCTTGAAGAAGCAGTGACACTTCAACCATAAAACTGATCGGTAAAAGCCTAATGGTTGGAGCAAAGTATTACCAACACAAAATTACAACAAGAAATTAAGAAAGATTAAGACAAGACTTTGTAAATTGTGATACTAACCGGAAATATACTTTCATAGTAATCTTCAATTGTCAACATACTATTCCAGGGGAAAAGGCTTCCAATTCCGAGAAGCCAACAAACTATGTATGCCCCTTGTCTTCCCTGTAATTAATTAAGCAAGATTAGTACATGCAATTTTCATTTAGAATCTCTGAAATGATTTTATAAATGTTCAAAAGCAAAGTTAATGTTACTTATTAATTTTTCTCTGATGTAGACAAAACTGAATATGCTGACCTGTTTTTGAGCTGGAGAGTTCTGTAATTCATCACGTCCAAAAGCATTACTTATTGTCATGACTGCTTTCTTTTAATGATCAGGCAGCGGGCCTATATTTGGTCGGAAAATATATTTTTCAGAATATATTCCATTTTTCTAATTCAAAGCTAAAATTCCTTCCAGTTTATGACGTTCAAACAAACGGAATCCTTTTGCCTTAACAAGTCACTGTTGTAATATACTACTAACCAGGCAGCTATGTAATGAAATTATTAGTGGTGGAATACTAATAATTCAGCAAATACAGGAAAGAAATAACACCATTATGTCCTAGACATGCCAAGTCTTTATCCTCTTGGTTGGAAATATTACTTCCTGAAAACAACATATTTAACAAAGAGAACTTTTCTAAAACTCGCCAACGCCAGTGTATCCAACAACAGTGACATTTCCATTGGCATGTCCTCAAAATGTGTGGAAGTATCAAACAAGTGTAGTGCACTTCCCTATACACACTCCTCTTTCTTCATATGACTTTGTAGGAAGCTCTCAAGTTCGATACTCCTGCAAGTACTGCTACAGAGTTCTAGCTCTAAAGGAACACATATTTCAAATAGGTAAATGCGTTGTATATTGGTTCCAAATGATAGACACAGTGATGGAAGCATCAGCTGATCCTAAGCTCGATTATATGTCTCTATGAAATAGCATTAAGGAATCTGTTTCTATAAAGCATTGGGTCCAACTCAATATGGACAAAGAAATAAGGTTTGACTTAAAACCAGGCAAAACTTAAGAGTTAATTCAGGAAAGAAATAAGGTTTGACTTAAAAACAGGCAAGACTTCAGAGTTAATTCAGGAAAGTTGGGCAAAACAAAATAACTTGGACAGAATTTTTATGTTTTAGTTGTCAAGTTTTACCCGATTCTTCCCCAAGCCCAAGTCAGATCCTCTGATAACACTCGAGTTCGGCTTGAGTCAGAGTTAGACAATGAGTTCTGACCAAGTTAGGCTTCGACTCCGTCTGATCTACTCAAATTTAGATCCAGCTGAGTCAAATTAGCCAAGTTAACTCAGCTGAGCCTAGTAACTCTGGATATATCATATAAGTATCTTTACCAGTTAAGGTAGCAATGTCCCAAACGTGATACAAAAAACAAATACAAAGTGATGAATCATCACATTGTATGTTGATTACAAACACAGTAACAGTGAATTCCATGCATGCAGCCCATTAGCTGTAAGAGAGAATATGGATAGTTTATTGTCGATTGCTAGCGGGCAAAGACCAATGGAGAGAACAAAGACTTATAGTGAACAAATTTAATTCAGATAATGAAGAGCAAATCAAAGATCATAAAATAAATTGAATAGAAAAGCTAAAATCCTGTAGAAGCATGTTTTTTATTTGCTGATGATAAAAGAGGCCGAGGCTTTTATGCTGAAAGACCAAACTTGACAGAGGAATACCTGGAAAGGGTCCAATATTTCAATAAGGCAAACTGAATCAGAACACTAATAAGGCAGAAGGTAATTGTGTTAGGTAATTAATAACAGTCTAATTTTAAGTCACAGTCAAACTAGACACCAAATTTGTATATGAAAACCCTTGTTTATGGGATAAGGGACCTCTCCTCCGAATAATTTGATTGCTAAAATCACAGAAATATATATAATCTACTTCTCTGGATTTGAACTTATAACATCTCCTCTCCTTTTGGCATTGAACAATATGCACATATTTATCGATAAGTATACACGTCTATCATAGAATATAAATCTACCGGACACATAGACCTTGGAGAGTTCATACCAGGTCTTAGGCTTTGCATACTATTGTTCTTCAGATTTTTAATTGTTAATCACCACGTTAATGGAGAATTTTCATATTTTAAGCTTGTAGGACAATGCTCTCTGCTAAGGATAACACCCTAAGGGCCAAACCATTATTCTCTTGCAAGGCCATAAGACTGGTTTTAAGACGATGTAGCTTGCAGATGATGCATCATCTATTAGGAATCCTAAGTTGTACAAAATGTTGATGAATAGATAAGTGCAAAGAGGTTATCCATATAAACATTCTTAAAATTAATTGCTCCATCTTATGTTATTCTATCGTCTCTATTCTCAGTTATCTTTGTGATTTCCATGTCCACAATAACTACAATTCTTACTACTACAGTGGTGTTGTCACTCACTGCTTCACAAGTTATCAGTTGCTTCAAGTGCCAAACAGCAATGAAGCTGATGCCAATTTTTGAGCCATAGAAGCTATCAGAGCTTCATTGGTACCTCTCCATTGCGTAGTGCTCGGAAAGAGCTTTCCACCAGTATATGGAAGTCCAAAAATGGACTCCCAGAGCAGAGGTTAAGGCATTCTGAAGTCAACCTTGGAAAAGCCAAACAAACCCAAAGAATGACTAAGTGTGGAGGCAAATTGCAGTCGGAGGTCCAGAGTGCCGATCGCAATCTCATATCGGCGTCGGTGGGTCCAGGTGGGTTAGGAGCACTGATGTTGGAAGGAACAGCGATCCGTCGACCACCAATATCGCATATTGGCAGTCGGCGGGTCCAGGGACAGCTTTTATCGCATTATCGGCGTATCGCAATCCCAGCAGTCCATCAGTTATGACATACTCCAAAACATGCAGGGGACCAATACTACGATATTATGTTGCACCGCCAGGGAGGGGCTGGAAAGTGTTAACAAAGAAAATCATGGGAAAACAGTGGTCAGGCCTCCCCTTTGCTCTCTCCACATGGCGCAATCCTGCATCACGGCGACCCCACATCACGGCAGTCTCGTAGTTCGACATATCAATGGCTCTAAAAACTTTAAAGACCTACAAACCACCGATTTGCAACTTTTGTGTAACATTGTCGGGGGGGCTGAGAAAACAGTTTACAAAGGAAAAGGCCGACAAAACGAGTGTCAGACCTCCCCTTTCTCTCTCTTCCACGTGGCATCGGCGATCGACGATCGACAGAGGTTGTAGTCACAAATTGTTGAAAATTGCCAATATTGCGATAAAGAACAAAATCGTTGGGGAGGGCCGAATTTCAAATACAAAGGAAATGCCTACAAAAATAGGGCCGAGCGAGCCACTTTCTCTCTCGTCCAAGGGGCCACTCGACAGCCTCCGATTGGTCCACCGAGCTGACATGGAAGTTGACATCACCAGTGGCGTGGCGCGTATGGAGAATGATGTGGCAGGTGGACACGTGTCACTCGTTTTTGGCATTTTTAGGGGTCCTATGGGTATGTTTCCAGATGCCACGTGTCACCACTCACAGGGAAACACATGGCAGTGACAACATTAGAAGGTTCATCGACGATCGCGCAATGTAAAGCTTCTCTTCTGCTGTTTTTCCTCCCCGGCTGTGATTGCAATAAGGAAAGGGACCCCTCGAATGCGATAGGTTATGTGTTTTATCGAATAGGGATTTCACGTCTGGGATATCGGCCAGTGTGGTGCAAAGGGAAAACAATGGCATTTCAGGTTATAAAGGAAAATGCCCCCCCACACAGCTGCTCAAAGCCTTGGCGCTCGAAAGACTAAACCCCTGGTCCCGACCCCCGGTTATATTGAAGAATGTCACACAAGGGGCTATGATAAAGGGGGCCAAAGAGGAAATTAACAACGCCCGCATGTTCGTCTATTTTTAATGTTAAAGGCCCACGACCGTGTTGCACAGAGAGCGGTATCACAGAGATTTAAAAGGGCGGATGGGTCGACAACTAAGGACTTTAATGGAGCAAGGCGCAGCTGCAGAGCACTATGGGGGGAACTCAGGAAGACTTAATGGCACGGCATGGTGCTCCATTACCTCTACACAGAAAAGGACCGCTTGGACACATGCATTTCCCACTCCGCTCCCTATTCCACCGAACAGGTCACTCGAGCAGTTAAGGCAGAATTGACAGAAACTAGCCGAGAAACAATGAACTGCCTCAAGCAACCTAAAAGAATCCTGATGACAGTAGGGACGTGGCTCTATCCAAGGCCTCCACTGAAGCATCAAAGTGACACCTCCCCTTTCCTCTCTCAATTTTCTTTCTCTGTGCGTTTACTTTTGCATTTTTTCCAAGAAAGGGATTTGATCCCTACTGTAACTTTTAGGTAGGTGGTCGCAGAGCCGAGATAGCTAGTCTAGCATGACAGCTGGGGCTCGAGCTCAGATATTTTGATTGTAACTCAAAGCCCTCCCCTTCTTCTTATAAATAGGGGGATGAAATCTATAACACCAGGGTTCCGGAATTTCTCACCCGAGAGGGCTGAACTCTGTGATACCATATTTTGGCTCATAAATCTATAAGTGAATGACTGTTATCTTAGATTGTATAACTTTACATAGGCAGATCTTCAGACTATCACAAAAATGGTGGTGATTCCTCCTTCTTAGCATTACAATTTGTTTTTCCTTTTGTTAATTCCATTATGTTCATATTCTTCTTTGCATGTGTGCTACAATAGCTGCTAGAACTTATTTCATGCTTCCTTACAGATCCATGTGTGTTGATTTATTAATGCATAATGCATGTATGAAGGGCTGAAGTATATCTTTAAACTGCTCTATAAGAATCATAGCACCCATCCTGTCTTCAGTGCATTATTTCTGCTTGTAACTCAAACAAGTGTAGAATTTCCCATTGCTTGCGGCTCTATGTTTTCAACATAGACTTCTGGATGTTTTGGGCTCTACATGATGAGTTATGCTTTCTCCTATCCTCTTTCATTTACTCAACAAAGCCTATTAATTTGTAATTCCCTTTAAAGTAATCGGCCTCCGCTGTTCTATGTGATACTACTGGGAACTGTGTGTGTGAAGGAATACCCGAAATATATAACTCATATCTTTCGAGGAATGAACCAAGCCCCCTCATTATCTTTCATTATGTGACAATTGGAGCGTTGCAAATGTTGATTTGTGGTAGCATCAGATTTGCTCTAGCCATGAAAATTGGTGGAGAGGCTAAAGCACATGAGATCTCCAAGACCCATAAATGATTTGGGGAAATTCCACCCAGTTAGAGAGATATTAAAATAATTAATATTTTTAATGGGGTTCCTAAGTCTAAACTTAGGAAAATTAAAATATTAATGGGTATTAATATAAAACTGGGTGAGAAGGTTCTAAATGACATGGATCAAGCCAAATCTAATCTTATTCATTGATTAAGGACTTAATCTTAGTTAATCTCAGCCATTGAAGACTCAACGGGAAAAGTATAAGAGGAGGCTTGAGGGTCAGTTGGAGATACACCAAGATTGATCAGTCAGTTCGATTTTCTGGAGCGGGGTTTGTTGAGAAAATTTGAACAAGTGACCTGAGTTGCAACGAGGGGCAGTGAGTACATAGCAAAGAGGCATAGATAGTGTCAGAGGGCCAACGCAGTGACTGAGGAGGCTACGTAGAGGCAGCTAGAGACTGCACAGAGGCTGAGGGGCCTACATGAGTGACGCAGAAGGCCAGAGAGATGACGCAAAGAGGCAAAGGGCTGACTCAGGGGGTTCCATAGCTACGTAGAGGCCAGCAGGGCTGATGCAGAACCTTGGAGAAGCGCCGGATGGATTTTCGTGGCGCAAACTAGTGCTGAGAAGCTGAATATTTGCTTCCAAGAAGGGGTATTATTGCCGTGTAGAAATCTCTGTTGGGTGAGCTAGTTTGGCACCCTAGTTGTACTTAAGAAATTTGGATAATAATAAAACGCTCAAAACTTTTGCACCGATTTTCCTGCATTGGGTGTTTTTGGGGACGATTGTCCAAAGACAACGATATCCCTTGTGTGTTTGTCTCGGTTATTTCAGTTGTTGATCTGTATATGAGTTAAGGCTACATTTGTGTTCATTTCAGTATTTATATTTATAAATAACTTGTTAAATGGAATAAACAAATGGGAGAAATTAAACCAGATAATGCAGTAAGGATTTCTAACGTGTCAGACTTAGAAATTTCAACATGGTATCAAAGGGTTGCAAATCACAGGAGGACTGAAGGCACCAGCGTAATCAGAAGTATTTGCAGCAGTAGCAGCTGTCTCAAGTGACAGAGTTGCCGCTAAGCAGAAAGTAGTAGAGAAGGAGTGACGCAAAGGACCTGCTTCATCATTTTGATCCAGAGAGAGGGCCAATGCAGAGGTAGAGAGAGGCAAAAGAGGCTCACGAAGAGCCATGTCATCCTACTCAGTCAGGTAGGCTTGACGCAGTTGGCCAGAGGAGTGATTCAGCCTTTGCAGGGAATGCGCAAAGCTGGAAGGCTCCATTTCTTCAGTCGCTGGGGCATAGGGAGCTGTGGGCAAATTGTGGATTAGGAAGCTAGTGGGGTATTGTTGTTGTCAAAGCAGAAAAGTACCTAAAGGGACAGAACCAAGGTAGAGGGAGTCACTACCTTGATGGATTTCTAGCCAAGAAATCCAGATCCAAGTTGCAGTTGCAAAGAGGATCGGAGAGGACCGGATCGACAGTTGGCGGGAAAATTTCCAGCAAGGAAATCGAGACTTAGAGGGAGTCTAGGAGAGAACTTCCAAGAGGGAAGTCGAGACTCAAAAGGAGTCTAGGAGAGAACTTCCAAGAGGGAAGTTGAGACTCAGAGGGAGTCTAGAAGAGGAGTGGAGATGGAAATAAATGAACTGAGGGATCAGGACAAGTTGGACGATGCCTCCAACTTTGTCATCTGGAAGGCCAGGATCCTATCTGTTCTGGACAGACATCGCATCAAGGGCTTTGCCTTGAGAACCGTGGCCATCCTAGTCGACCCTGCTGATAATGAAAGGTATAAAGATGCAATGGCGAAGGCAAAGTGCATAATCCTTGATGGGGCCAAGGATCATGTCGTACCACATATTCCCAAGAAGCATACAGCAAAAGAGATGTGGGATACTTTGACGAAATTGTATCAGGGCACTTCCACGCAGCGGAAGATGTTATTAGAGAATCAGTTGCGGTCATATCAGATGTAGAAGGGGGAGCAGATAGATCTATACCTCAACAGATTGCAGGAGATTCGAGACCAACTTACTTCCATAGGGGCCACTCCGAATCAGGAGTTCATGGTGAGGACCGCCCTGAATGCAGTCTCCAAGGATTGGGAGACATTTGTCCAAAGCATTTTGGGCAGAGCTAATCTTCCAGGATGGGAAGAGATGTGGGCAGCTCTTCACCAAGAAGAGATCAAATGGTTGACCAAGGCAGGGAGTAGCAACAAAGGAGGTCAAATCAAGAAAGAGGAGGAGAAGGATGCGACTCTAGCATCTGCGAGACAGCAGGGGAAGAGGAAGAAGAAGGATCTCCAAGGTGAAGTGCTTCCGTTGTGGGGAGCTAGGTCATTATGCAACCCAGTGTCCCAGGAAGAAGAATAAGGGAGAGGCTTCTAAATGATTTGGGGAAATTCCACCCAGTTAGAGAGATATTAAAATATTAATATTTTTAATGAGGTTCCTAAGTCTAAACTTGGGAAAATTAAAATATTAATGCGTATTAATATAAAACTAGGTAAGAAGGTTCTAAATGGCATGGATCAAGCCAAATCTAATCTTAGTCATTGATTAGGGACTTAATCTCGGCCGTTGAAGACTCAACGGGAAAAGTATAAGAGGAGGCTTGACAGTCAATTGGAGATACACCAAGATTGATCAGTCAGTTCGATTTTCTGGAGTGGGGTTTGCTAAGAAAATTCGAACAAGTGATCTGAGTTGCAGCAAGGGGCAGTGAGTACATATCAGAGAGGCGGAGATAGTGCTAGAGGGCCAGCGCAGTGACTGAGGAGGCTACGCAAAGGCAACAAGAGCTCCGCATAGGGAGCTAAAGATTGCACAGAGGCTGAGGGGCCTACGTGGGTGACGCAGAAGGCCAGAGCTGACGCAGAGAGGTAGAAGGCTGACGCAGTGGGTTCCAAGAGCTACACAAAGGCTAGCAGGGTTGATGCAAAGCCTTGGAGAAGCATCGGAAGGATTTTTGTGCGGCAAACTAGTGCTAAGAAGTTGAATATCTTCTTTCTAGAAGAGGTATTACTATCGTGTAGAAATCTTTGCTGGGTGAGAAAGTTTGGCACCCTATTGTACTCAAGAAATCTGCATAATAATAAAACCCTCAAAATTGTTGCACCGGTTTTCCCACATTGGGTTTTTCCAGGGATAACTGTGTCCCTTGTGTGTTTGTCTCAATTATTTCAGTTGTTGATCTATATATGAGTTAAGGTTGCATTTGTGTTTATTTCAGTATTTATATTTATAAATAACTTGTCAAATGGAATAAACAAGTAGGAGAAATTAAATTAGATAATGCAATAGGGATTTCTAACGTGTCAGACTTAGAAATTTCAACAACAAACCCCTCACATATTGATATAACCTTACAAGCACTCCTCTATTTAAGATGTCCTAGGCACTAGTCTACAATCAACCTAGAGGTTGTCTCTAGGGAGCTTTCCTTGCCTCCTACTGCAGGTGCAAGATTTAGTGACAACATCTTTCTGGCGCCGTTGTCGGGGAACAAATTAGAATATTTTTCACTGGGTATAACAAAGTTTTACATTTCCCCTGTTAGGTGAGCTAGGGAAGTGTGGGTTGAAGATCTCTCACCTTGGCAACTCCACTATCAATTCTATGGTAAACATCCTGGCAACTCCACTGTCCATATCTCTATTTCGATCATTCTGGCTCTTAAGCAACCCCATACTCACCCTGATGCTACAGCAGTTGAAAACTCTCCCTGCTTTTGAAGTTGAAATCAATCACATAGGGAGGTTTTCAAGATGATCCTTCCTGCATTCCTGGCCATCCAATTTGCCCCACTGGATTTCTCTTCGATTGTTGGTTATCCTAACCATGTTCCTTCATTTCATGAGTGGGATAGCTATTTGCCTAAATTCAATGGGAGCTCGGAGAGAAGACCTGACCAGCACCTCAAAGACTTTCATGAATGCATGGAGCAACATGGTATTCTTCTTGAAGATGTACTAATGAAGTTGTTCAAATTGTCTTTAGAGGGGGATGCTAGAGTTTGGTTTAAAACACTACCTCAGGGCAGCATATCTTCCTTGAAATGTTTCCATATAGCATTCCGTCAATATTACAAGACATTTTATTTACCGAATGCTATGTTCGAAGATTGCTGCAAATTTTGTAATGATGAAAACAATCCTGAGGTTGATGAATCTGCTGAAGATGTTTGTGGAGCTCCTTTTCGAGAAAACATCTACTCTCGTCAGGAAGCATCACGAAAGTCGCAAGAAGAGGAGGTTGATCAGGAGATCAGCAAAGAGGCTCTAGTTCACAACGCACACCCTTCACATGGGGAAAAAGACCAAGACCCTCCTCCAATTTGGGATTCTGAGGAGGCGGAAATGGTCATGAAAGTACGGAAGGAGTTGTTTACCAGTCAGTGGGGAGAAAGCTCCCAATAGCAAGTTTTTCAAGAAAAGCCCAAAGATGATTGTTGCAGAAAGATTTATGCCAAGACTTCTCAACAGACCCTCCAATTTATGACTCTTATAGTTTTGATAGTGAAGAGTCTGTTGCAGATTTCCAAGACAGTAGTCCCATTGAGATCCGCCTGCCAATCGTCGAGTCGCACCTCTCCGATCTCCTGTGCACTTGCAACATTGATCCAGATTCCTTGGCTAGAAATCCGTCTCGGTAGCGACTCCCTCTACCTTGGTTTTGCCCATTAGGTACTGTTCTAACTCGGCAGCAATAGCACCCCACCAGCTTCACTCCCCACAACCTACCCACAGCCTCCTATGCCCTAGCAACTGAAGCATTGAGCCTCTAGGCTCTGCATAATCCCGGCACTGGCTGAAATACTCCCCTAGCCAACTGCGTCAACCCTCCTAGTCTCTGCGTGGCCCTTTTTTGCCCTCTTCAACCTCTGCGATAGCCTCTCTCTGGCCCGAACTGATGACGCAGTCCCTCTGCGTCAACCCTTCTCCGCTGCTTTCTGCTAGGAACAGCTTTTGTCACTCAGGACAGTTGTTTCTGCTGCAAATGCTCTGCTTCAACTGGTGCCTTCAGCTCTCCTATGATCTACAACCATGCTCTAATACCATGTTGAAATTTCTAAGTATTACCCATTAGAAATTTCATATGTATTCTTCTGGTTTATTTCTCCTACTTGTTAATTACAAACAAGTTATTTAAACATATAAATATCGAAATAAACACAATACAGTCTCAACCATCTATAGATCAACAGCTAAAATAAATAGCAGACACACAAGTGACACCATTATTTTTGGACAACTCATCCCCGGAAAAACCCAACTTGGGAAAACGTTGCAGCAATTCTGAGGGTTTATTTTATTATGCAATCTATCCTTGAGTACAACTGGGTGCCAAACTGGCTCACCCAACGGAGAAAATGATATGGCAGTAATACCTCTCTATTTAGAAGCAGAGATTCAGAAAATCTGCCCCACGAAACCCTCTCCAGCAACCTCTAAAGCTCAGCGTCAGCCCACCTGGCCTTAGCATCAGCCCAGAACCCTCTACGTCAGCCCTCTGAGGCACTACGCAACCTCTACGGCCCTCTACATCACTCCTTCTACCCTCTGCGTGGATGACGCGGGCCCTTCTGGCCTTTGCGCAATTTCTTCTGGCTCTACGTGGCTCCCTCTGGCTCAACATCTGCCTCTCTTTGCTTCTACGTTGGTCTCTCAGCACTATCTCTGCTTGTCTGTCCAGTACTCACTGCCCCTCGCTGCAAACTGATCACTGATTCAACTTTTCTTAGCAAACCCCGCTCTAGAAAATCGAATGACTGATCACTTTGGTGTATTCTCCAACTGATCCTCAAGCCTCTTCTTACACTTTTCCTATTGGTCCTCCAACGGCCAAGATTGCATCTCTAATTGACGGCTAAAATTAGATTTGGCTTGATCCATGTCTTTTGGAACCTTCTAACCCAGCTTTATATTAATACCCATTAATATTTTATTTTTTCTAAGTTTAGACTTAGGAACCCCATTAAAAATATTAATTATTTTAATATCTCCCAAACCGGGTAGAATCTGGCCAAACCATTTTTGGGTCTTAGAGATTTCATGTGCTTTAGCCTCTCCACCAATTTTCATGTCTAGAGCATATCCGATGCTACCCCAAATCAACAGTCCATAAGTAGGAGTGTATATAAATAAGCTCACCAGTTGAGCATTTACTTTCCAGTTGTTAAGAGTTTTTTATTTCTGCATTTTAGATTGAGGAGGAAAGTCCCATGGAGATTTTGCTGATTTCAAAGATTCATTTATTACTGACTCCAGGCCCAATGGTGAAGGATATTGGTCTGCAAGTTCTCAGCACCTTGCCAACAAGGCACTGTCCCCAGTAAGAACCAATGTTGTCACTCATTGCTTCACAAGTTATCAATTGCCTCAAGTGCCAAACAACAGTGAAGTTGATGACATGTTTTGAGCCACAGAAGCTATCAGAGCTTAATCGGTCCCTTTCCATTGCATAGTGCTCGGAAAGAGCTTTCCAACAGTATATGGAAGACCAAAAATGGACTCGTAGAGCAGAAGTTAAGGCATTCTGAAGTCTACCTTGAAAAAGCCAAGCAAACCCAGAAAATGACTAAATGTGGAGGCAAATCACAGTCGAAGGTCCAAAGGGCCGATCGCAATCGCATACCGGCGTTGGCGGGTCCATGCGGGTTAGGAGCACTAATGTTGGAAGGAACAGCGATTCGCCGATCGCTGATATGACATATTGGCAATCGGCGGGTCCGAGCACAACTTTTATCGCATAATCGGCGTATTGCAGTCCCAGCAGTCCATCAATTACGACATACTCCAAAATGTGCAGGGGGTGATACTGCGATATTATGTTGCACCACCGAGAAGGGGTTGGAAAGTGTTAACAAAGAAAATCATGGAAAAACAAGGGCCGAGCCTCCCCTTTGCTCTCTCCTCCACGTGGCGCAATCCCGCATCACGGTAGTCCCGCAGTTTGGCATATCGGCGGGTTCTAAAAACTTTAAAGACCTGCAAACCGTCGATTTGCGATTTTTGTGTAACATCGCCGGCGGGGCGAGAAAACAGTTTACAAAGGAAAAGGCCGAAAAAACAAGGGTCGGGCCTCCCCTTTCTCTTTCTTCCACGTGGCATCGGCAATTGGCGGAGGTTGTAGTCAGAAATTGTTGAAAATCGTCGATATTGTGATATAGAACAAAATCGTCAGGGAGGGTCGAATTTCAAATACAAAGGAAATGCCTACAAAAACAAGGTCAAGCAGGCCACTTTCTCTCTCCTCCAGAGGACCACTTGGCGGCCTCTGATTGGTCCACCAAGCTGACATGGCAGCGGACATCACCAGTTACGTGGCTCGTATAGAGAATGATGTGGTGGGTGGACACGTATCACTCGTTTTTGGCATTTTTAGGGGTCCTATGGGGCTGTTTCCAGATGCCATGTGTCACCATTCACAAGGAGACACATGGCAATGACAACATTAGCAGGTTCATCGCAATCAGCGATCGACAATCGCGCAATGTAAAGCTTCTCTTGCGCTGTGTTTCCTCCCCGGCTACGATTGCGATAAGGAAAGGGACCCCCCAAATGTGATAGGTTATGTGTTTTATTGAATAGGGATTTCACGTCCGGGATATCGGCCAGTGTGGTGCAAAGGCCAAACAATGGCATTTCAAGTTATAAAGGAAAAGTCCCCCCGCACGACTGCTCAAAGCCTTGGTGCTCAAAAGACTAAACCCCTGGTCTCAGCGCCCGATTATATTGAGGAATGTCACACCAAGGGGCCATGATAAAGGGGGCCAAAGGGGAAATTAAAAACATCCACCTGTTCGTCTGTTTGTTAAAGGCCCACAACCATGTTGCGTATAGAGCCTTGTCACAAAGATTTAAATGGGTGAATGGGCTGGTAGCTAAGGACTTTAATGGAGCATGGCGCAGCTGTAGAGCAGTATAGGGGGAACTCAGGAAGACTTAATGGCACGACATGGTGCGCCATTACCTCTACACAGAAAAGGACCGCTTGGACACACATCTTTCCCACTCCACTCCCTATTCCACCGAACAAGTCACTCAGGCACTTAAGGCAGAATTGACAGAATCCGGCCGAGCAGCAGTGAACCGCCTCAAGCAGCCGAAAAGAAGTCGGATGACCGCAGGGACGTGGCTCTATCCAAGGCCTCCACTGAAGCAGCAAGGGGACACCTCCGCTTTCCTCTCTCGATTTTCTTTCTCTGTGCATTTATTTCTGCATTTTTTCCAAGAAAGGGATTCGATCCCTGCTTTAACCTTTAAGTAGGTGGTCGCAAAGCCTTACAAAGTCAAGACAGCTAATCTAGCATGACCGTTGGGGCTCGAGCTCAGATATTTTGATTGTAACTCAAAGCTCTCCCCCTATTCTTATAAATAGGGGGATGAAATCTATAACACCACGGTTCCGGAATTTCTCACCCGAGAGGGCTGAACTCTGTGATACCATATTTTGGCTCATAACTCTGTAAGTGAATGACTGTTATCTTAGATTGTATAACTTTACACAAGCAGATCTTCAGACTATCACAAAAATGGTGGTGATTCCTCCTTCTTAGCATTACAATATGTTTTTCCTTCTGTTAATTCCATTATGTTCATATTCTTCTCTGCATGTGTGGTACAATAGCTGCTAGAAATTATTTCATGCTTCCTTACAGATCCATGTGTACTAATTTATTAATGCATAATGCTTGTATGAAGGGCTGAAGTATATCTTTAAACTGCTCTATAAGAATCATAGCACCCATCCTGTCTTCAGTGCATTATTTCTGCTTGTAACTCAAACAAGTGTAGAATTTCCCATTGCTTGCGGCTCTATGTTTTCAACATAGACTTCTGGATGTTTTGGGCTCTATATGATGAGTTATGCTTTCTCCTAATCCTCTTTCATTTACTCAACAAAGCCTATTAATTTGTCTCATAATAGACCTTTTGCTCTTAACACATACTTTTAGAGTGTCAATTGGGTGAAGCTTGGGTGGTGGGAAGGAGTCGTTGTTATCTTTTTCACCTAAGTTATAGTCTCACCGAGATTGATGTGCTTGTTTCTTGGGCGTCATTTCTACAGGAAACATAACCAGCTCACCTAAACACAGGTGGGTTTTCCATGAATGTAGCTAATATCTATCTCTCGTCCAATGAACCACATAAAAATATACATACCTTTAAAGTAGCAACTAGAATTACTTCCACTAAATTTTTAACTTCAAAATTATTAGGCATTCACATTACTGATATGAGAAAGCAACTCATACCACTAATACTAATATACAAAAGAGAAAGAAAACTGAACAGATACAATGGTAACCAAAATAACACAGATACAAAAGCCATATAGAACATAAAATGCTCTCCTCCAGATGTAACACATAAAATGCAAAATGAAGGGAGCGAGAAGAGGGATCCCTAAGGGAGTCATGAATCACCAAAAATAAGCCAACACACTGCCTGAGAAGTATTAAAAACTTGCTTGCAGCATTGGGGATAAGCACGGGACTATGACAAATTCATTCAATCTGCAAAACATCCAAGGGAGGCAGGGAATCCAAGCCTTAATTGTGTGGATTATCAAGCAATTCCCTCCACAGGCTACCCAACCAACGATGGTATCATCCAGAACATGATCTTAAACCCGAACCCACTTTCACTATACTCCCCAGTAAAACATTTCCATCGTAGAAATTTCTATTCCTATCACTCTTCTTCTTCAATATCCCCTTAAAGGGTACAAGCTGCGTCTCAGAAACTGATAAATTTCGCTCCGTCCAAGCTCAAACTTAATAAACTGAATACCTAACCAAAAAAAAACACATGGAAATTTTTCAATACAGAAGCTCACCTGGATCTATGTGTGTTGCAGTCTGCTCTGAATCCACCGCTGAATCAACTAGCACAATGCGCGCCTACTCTCAATAATTGAGTCTGGCTTCTTTGGCTGTTGCATCAGCAGTCAAATCATACCCATTCTTTTCATCTTGGAAACCAGCATGCATGGCTATAAATAACTTGTAGGCATGCATGGCTATAACATAATCCCTTCGTCTCAAGAACCGAACGTAGCGTTCACATTGGCTCAACTTCTCAGCGAATCCTTTCACTCTGAAACATTTTATATCATCAATCATTGTTTTTTAAGTTGGCTCAACTTCCGAATCCTTTGACTTTCAAGCAATCATGAGTTTTTAGTTTAAGGAGGTTGGTATTTTTATCATTGTTTTTTAAGCGGGCTCGCCTTCCGAATCCTTTGACTTTAAGCAACCAATGTGTTTTTTTTGGTTAAAAAAGGATGGTATTTTTTAGTTAAAAAATTAATGAAGTGGGATAGATATTTTAAAATTTAAATTTAATTTGATGATGAAGTGTGTGTTTTTTATTTTTAATTTTGTTAACATCATAAAGGTTATGGATATATTTTTTTATACTAATGGTGTTTTTTATTTTTTATTTTGTTAATATAATAAAGGTTATGGATATATTTTTTTATACTAATAGTGTTTTGGAAATTGATTGACTTTCAATTTTAAGGTGTTTTAGAAATTGATTAATTCTTAATTTCAAAATGGGATTTAGATTGTATGATGCAATAAGATGTTCAAACTCTCAACTACTAATCAAAAAAATTGTAAAACAAACTAACAAAAAAAATATTTATATAATTGAACTTTGTTAATTCAAAACAAATTTAATGTATTTAATTTAACTAATTAAGAATCAAAACAATATCATTACATTATACTCTCGTAATATAATAACCTTACGTAGATTTAATATTTCAATTCGTATATTTTAATATAAAATTTTTAAATTCATTTAAATTTTTAAATTTAGAAACATTTTAATTCGGCTTTCCCATTTCTCATATTATTAATTACTTAAAACATTAAATAAAATCTATTTTCTACAATATAGTATTTATCATTTTCAATCGAGAAAAATGAAATCACATTTTCAAATTTAATACTATATATATAAATATTCCTATGTATGAATCCAAGAAAATGACTTGAAATATCTCACATTTTTATATATTAAATTCTTATATTCCTATGTTGAGTAATTGAATTCCAAGAAAATGACTTGAAATATTCAATATGTATACATAATTTTCAAAACTCATACACAATAAACTTTAGGAAAATGACTAAAAATATTCCATAATTTTTAATGTCTCAAAATTTCTTTCCAATTTAATTTTTAATAAATATGAAATGAATGTTGAAAGACATAAACCTGCGCATATCTTCTGGGCATGTCATCATTCTTTATTCTATTCAAATTTGGAATATTCCGTCACGCTAATTCAACTTTGGAATATTCCGTCACGCTAATTCAACTTTGGAATATTCCGTCACGCTAAGATTGTGCACTAACTGTGATAATACCTATGGCTTTTCATAATCTCGTGACTTTTATTATCGGTTAATCATTAATAATTCACTTTGACAAAAGATTTTGAGTTAAGATTTTTATGATCCATAATATTAATAACCGTATTTTTTTGAAAAAAATAGTATAAGATATATTTTTATCAATGTGTTTGTACTGAATTAGTTAGTGTGGTTTATTTTCAGAATAAGATGAGGAACCAAATCCGGACAATAAAATAAATAGATGTAGAGAATTGTTTACTAAACAACTAATTTGACTAAAAACACAAATTTTTTTGGACAAAAATAAATAATTTAAAATTTTATTATTTTTATGAAAATATTAAAAAGAATCATAATTATTTATAACCCTAATAAATCTTAATTGTATAACATTTAAAATTTAATAATTTATCTATTATCCTTATATCACTTTTTAATTAAACCCTAATAATCTTATTATATAACATAATTTAATAATTTACCTATTAATCCTTAATAATTCACTTTTGACCATGCTTCTTAGATTCCAAACATATTTTAGGATGACTTTGCACATAGAGTACTAGTCTAACAAAGTTGCTATGGAAATTCCAGTCATATTTAGAAAAATCCGGCAAGGATTTCTAAATCCATGTTATAGTTGTTAAACTTCAAAATTTTAGGTATCATTAACTTTTTTTATGGTGTTGAATCCATTTCCACCATCAAAAACACAATTCAAACACTGCCTCTACTAGATTTTTTGAATTTTTTTGCCCAAATTCCAGTGACTTTTGACCATCCGGACAATTTCTCCACCTAATTAGACAACTCCAACTCCCATTGCTAAAATATTGAAAAAACAAAACTCTCTATTTTATTAATTTATTTTTTTGTAAAAAAATAAATTCCAAAATCTATTAACAAAAATAATTTGAAGTGGCTTTGGGATTTTTTTCATTTATTAATTTAATTATAATAAATATAAAAAAAAATTACGCTTTACAATGTCTTATATTATAAAAATAATGAATTATAAAAAAATAACCTTCGTTCTCAATACTCCAACTGGAAATGTTTAAAAGTAAGAACTCATAAAGTGTTTCTGGTAATATTACACAAAACCAGCAATCTCTAATTCTGAGGATTATTTTGTTTATATTTTTTTTGTGTGATTTTAGTTTTTTAAAATTCTTCCTATGTATTTTTTTCTTATTTAAATATTAATGAATTTAAATATCAACAATATCAAAGCGGAAATGTTTTAAACGTATTACACAAATTCCAAAGTACCCAGGAATAATAGGTTAATAAATAAATTAAAATTTTCTCAGAGTCAAATTAATATAATTATACACTGCCGGACCGCAAGCACAATCATTATTAATAATTTTTTAATTAACTATTAACCAAAACTAATTGCAAATTAAAGCTAATAAATTTTACATATCTCCATTTTCTCTTAAAATAAAGATAACGATTAAAATTGGGAGTAAATTAAATATTTGTATTTGATAACCATTAAAATGTCAAGTGCATTAAATATTTATAATTCAAAAATCTTTCATCCATAATTTTAGCATGTCTTTTTATAAAAGTGAATTTTGATAACCATTAGAATTTTAAATGCATTAGATATTTGTATTGGATAATTATTAAAATTTCAAGTGTATTAAATATTTGTAATTTGAAAATATTTGATCATAATTTTAACAAGGTCACATAGCTAGCGTTACGTGTTCAGTTTAATAAAAATATTTTAATGTCATAATGTGTTGAATGTACTCCAAACAATAATAAAATTGTAAAATGAGTCATATGAATATTTGTTTAACCTTTTTTTATTAATTTTTAATATAATTAAACATTTTTTTGGTAGATAAAAGTTGTATATATAAAATTGACATTGAAGAGAATGATAACAAGTTAATTATTTATTTAATATTGAATGATGGCAATTTTTTTTATATAGTGTTCATATTATAATACACATGTCATAGCATTAGAGCAAGGTAGGAATTTGGATTTCTCTTTAACCGTCATACAATTTTTTTTTGACGTTTTGGGTCCTTATGCTTCCCGTCAAGAAACGTTATATTAAAAATTTTGCCCTT
>APFE030963421.1:9579-22033 GCA_000404065.3 Pinus taeda | reverse complement strand
TAAAAAGTAAAATTAATAATTAATAAAAAGAAAAATAATAACTAATTAAAACAAAGAAAACTAACCTATAATCAAAGAAAATAAATATGATTAATAATCTACATATTAAAATCAAAATTGAAATAATTAAACTAAAATTATTATAATATTCATATGTTGGCTTCAATATAAAATTTATCAAGATTTAGGTTTATTTATTTATACTCCGGTTGCAAGATTCTTCTCTCAAGGAACTATCACTCATATTTTAAAAATTAGTCCTGATGATGGACCCCCTTTGGGGTTTGAAACGTCGACAGAATGAACATGATACTGTGGATAATCTGGATCATACTACTCCGAATTGAGAGAGTCTTAAGGGCTTCCAAAGGCAAATGGAGGAGGATGAAGAAGTCTCCAACATTAGGCTTGAACATGAACTTTCGTATAGTTCAGAGGTTGTTTTTGTATATGTAGGAGAAACCCAACAAAAAAATAACAACAACTTGACGATGCATCCTCCAGTATTGCCTAATTAAAATTTGTCAGATTAGGAAAGCCTAATGGTGGATGGGAGACCTAGGGACATAGAAACCATGAAGGGGAAAGCCAAATTAAGAAGGAATATCTAGAGTGTAGCACTATTGCACTGCGAATGGAAGATTATCTAGGGAAGGAAAACAATGTTGGTGTCTGATCCAAGTCCGAATGTGACAAAGGACCCTTCCAAGACATTTTACTTCCGTGATGTGTTAGATTGCATTTTTAAAAGAACATAAATGAATAAATCTGCATGCTGTAAAGAAGAGGAACATGAAATTCATCAACACATGAAAACATAAGCCGTTGATAATGGAGTTCGCCCAGGAGGGACTACGTCTCCGGGCCCCGATGTCAAAATGGTGTAGGTCGCTGCATTAAGTGTTGTCAATAGTGATGATGTACATAAGAGGTTATGTCACTATCATAGAAGGAAAATTCCCTCATGCAGGAGTGGCTCCAAGAGATGTTTTGCTACAGGAACTCTTAGTCAAAAAGGACTCTTATTAGTATGACGCAAACTCATGCATGATGATAATGAGCATCTCGCCAACATGGCATAAAAGGGATCTCAATGCAAACGTACATGGTGACACATGAGTATCCCATTAACATAACGACAAAGGGATCTCAAACAAAACATGATGACTCATGACAACAAGTACATCTCAGAAATGATTCCGCATCACATCAAGCACGAATCATGAAAACACATAAGAAAACAAGATCCCTCATCAAACATCAAACAGGGATCTGTGCAGCACAATGCATAGAGAAAGAAGTACATGAACACACTGCATATACCTCACATCCAGCGACCATCTGAAGAAAAGGATGTCAAACTACTGAAGCTGGCCATACCATCCATCTCGCAACGTCGAATCTCATGGAAATGGCTACTCGCACATGAATGCTAACACCTGCACTCCACTTAGAAAAGTGGCTGAAAAATGAAATGAGCAAATGGAAAATATGAACGCACCATTAGGTTTGTGGAGTCGAATAGTGCAAAATCGACTGTCAAATTTCTGAATTCTGAGAAAGTGGAACTCTGGGGCTTAAGGAATCTTTTAGCTTCCCCCTATATTCCTCAAAGATTCCCTCCTCCTAATCCTCTGCAAATATGATGCTCAGATCAGGAAATTGATTGCACCATCGGGTTCGTGTCACTGAGAGGTGTAAGATCAACATAAAATTTGTCCAATTTGGACACTGCAAAAATTTCACCCTCATGAGAATTTCGCCCAATCATGGTTTTGCTTACAATAAATTAATTAAAAATTTACAGTCTCGATTTCCGTGCCCGCTTCTGGTTCCTCCATGCTTGGGCGCATTGAAAAATGAGGTTTTTATATAAAGTTGGAAATTTGTCAGACTGATAATATAAGAACATGTGAAACAAGACTGATGAATATTTGAACACTCTCTCATTTGTTAATATGATAAACTGTTCATGGATTCTCTCTGCTATGAACTAAGCAAAGTTGTAAACTGTAGCAGGAGGCTTGCCTGGGAAAAAGATAGAAAGGATGTAGAAAATTCTCTATGGATCAGCTAGCTCTGATACCATGTAGAAATTTCACCGTAGATTAAACTGATAATGCAATATACTAAAGTTGATCTACTTCTACAAACAAACTTGTGGAAGCTTAATCGATTTTGAGCAAGATCAAATAGAACACATATAATAGAGAATGAGAAATCAATCACACATGAACACAGAAGAATACTCTGGGAAAAGCCTCAACTAAAAACCCCACTATTTGTATTATCATACAAGTGGAAATATCTCAGGATTACACAAAGATTTAGCTCACAATCTATCCAGCCCTCAGTACAATCCCTTACTACTGCTCATAGACATAATAGACAACACATATGCCTTCCTTCAGTCCTCCAAGCCTCCTATTTGCTTGCATAGTTTATCCTGGGTCCTCCAGCTGCAACTTGTGTGATAATCACCTCACACACAACATTGACCTCTGAAATAGCTGCACAATCCCGAAGGAGATAATTCCTTCTGCATGGATGAGTTTCCTTTATAGGAAAATTCCTCCAACTGATAGTACACTGTCCCTTCCTTTAATCTCAACTGGGTCTTTCTTTGAACTGACATGAATGAGTTATTTATAAGTGAATATTCAATTATCTGGAGAACACTAGTTGCATGCATGCATGCATTAACTGACTGAACCCACAGTTAGTTCCTCCAACTATTTGGAACTAATTTAAATGGACTTAACTCAGTTAACTGAGCTAACTAATTACAACTCAAATACAACTCATCCTTATCTCCTTAATTAAGGGATAACTTCCTCAATCAAAGGGATAACTGTTGCATGTTCTTCACATAGACTTCATGTTTGATTTTCTCCAACTAATTAACTCAAGATGAATTAATTAATTATTTTTCAAACAGCCAGTGAGAGTAAATTCAAATTTTAATTCACGATTTTAATTCAGGGACTAATTAAAATTGGAATCTATCCCGAAATGCTATTTTTAGAATTTCTACTTTATCATTCCTTGTTTTTATTTCCAACACTGGTACCTGAAATGCTATTTATAGCGTTTCTTGTTGCTATTTTCAACAAAGGAAAGCAAGAACAACCTCATCCACATGTTCATCGGTGGTGTACCCTAGTATGCAAGAGAGCATGGTTATAATTTGTTTGCCTCTCTCAGAGAAAATGGTGGCAACATATGGAGGACTATCTGTAGGAGTATGAGACTCCTCTATGATGAAAGTTTGAAAAATCTGAGCCTTCTTGGGAAGGTGTAGCTTTATGTAGAGTTCAAGTAAACCTTTAATGGAAAATGGGGTCTCATTTGGGCTTGGCTGGATTTGCAACATTTGATTTATTGATTATGCTGTAATGGTGAATAAAACCTGTTGGTCAAGGGTGACGATGGCTCTTTGACTGGAGACATAACAAGCTTGGCAGAAGTGGATGATTTCTGGGAATAAGTGTACCTGTGGGAACAAGTACTTGGGAAAATTGGACTCCCATAGGTGAATGTCATCATTCTGGTTCAAAAACTTGTCATTACTCTAGCAATGGAGTTTCAGTAGGTGGGCAAGGGAAGCAGTGTCCTTGATTTGAAATTCTTTGTTGGCTAATGGAAGGTGGTCAATATCCAGGTGAGGGGTTTGCAGAGGTCTTACATCCAGAGAGGTTTGGGAAGCCATAATTTGGTTTATTGAACTGAATTTCTTTTTCTTTGGCTTTAGGAGTGAGGTCAGAAGCTCTGGAACATTGGGGAGGGTAATTACAATGTGTAGAACAGGGTTTTCGGACACACATTAAGGCTTTCTTGAGTTTAACAAGGTTTTCTCAATTAATTTACTTAATTAATCTTATAATAATCATTGTGCACAGATTGAATCATAGGGTCGTTCTGGTTCTATCAAGAATACCTGGAAATTTGACAATTTTGGTGCGCAGACGGGGTTCTGTGTTGGCAGCAGAGGCTTATGAGGCTTCAATTGTCAAGTATGCTTCTTCAATTTGGTGTATGCAGCATCTTCGGGTGGAAAAAGTTGGTAAAAATGGTCGCGCAAAGGTTCATTGGTTAACAGAGGTTTGCAGTGAAAATGAGTGAAAAGAGCAAAAGAGGGATTTTTTGACCTATTAACCAATAATGGTCACATTTTGGCGCGAGATTTATTGAACGAACAGTGGGCAGTTTTGGGTTAGTCGGGGAGGTGGTTTTAGGCCATATCGCACCACTTTTGGATGGAGGGTGGTATTTTTCATGAGCACGCGATATAACCTGGTGCTGCCACGTAGCCAAACAGTGTTCGGCCAAAATAGCGAATTTCGCGTGCTCTCGGACCGTTACCTGTTGGATGATGAATCTGCGTGATATGGTTGTGCGTCGTTGGATCTGGAGGTGGGGGATCGAAGGGATATCACGCCATGAAGTTGCATAGACGAAGTTGGGATGTGATTGGCGGGGCCTGGGGTTTAATTACAATGAATTGTAAATAATTAACAGATAATGATGGGTTTTTAATATGAGCAGCGGGTTAATAAATGTGGGAACCATGGGTTATATTGCGGAATTTTTAACTATACACCAAGGCTTGGTGGGTTAAAAGGGTGTTGGGGAATTTATAACGTGGGGAATTATAAAGCGAGACTTAGGAAATAACTTAGGATAAAGGGGTTTAGTGGGTTTTTAAGGGGAAAAGGGAAATTAATAAGGGGGGAATGTAATATTTGTAATGGGAATGGGTTTCACACTATGGAAAGGGGTTTTGGGAAGGGCGAATGATTTTTGAAGGGTAATATCTAGGGAAATGTGTGAAACCAAGGGGTAAAAGGTTGAAATGAGGGGAAAGGGTTTTTAAAAGGAATGAAGGGAATAATGAGGGGAAATTAGTAAAGTAAGCATGTGGGGGTCTAATGAAATGAAGGGAAATTAGTAAATAAACTTTAGTGAATGTCATTTCTCTTTCACAATTCCTCCTGTACATGAAACATAGGATTAAACATGATGAATGTGCCTTTGACTTAGCAACCTTGTGCATTTGCAAAACTTCTTCTACCTACCCTTTATTTAGCCTAGCATTTTCTCTTCATTCATTGGGTGCATTTGGGCTTGATGACCCTTTATTTATTTTTCTTTTGATAAACAAACTATCTAATTCTAACCTTATAACTTCCAATGGCTCAGATTAAACTGATGAGCTCATTATTATTCTCTACCTAACTATTGATCTGCCAAGATTAAACAGTTTGGCTAGATCTTTATTTTCTATCTATCAACATGAAATTTAAAGCATGAATGAGTCAAGATTAAACTATTTGACCATCATGGATTGTGGCATTTTTGACAAGCTTCACACAATCTTATTTTGCAAAGTAAAGTAAGAGGAGTGGCATTTGAATTTGCACACTTTCATGATCTATTTTTATCTCTTTTTGTGGGGTTCATATTTTTTACTTTTTTGATCTTCTTCTTTCTTTTTGTCCTTTGATTATTCTTTCAGGGCATACCCTCTTTACATTTTTTAATTTTAATATGGAAAACATTTTGCAGAAAGAAAAAGTATGTACAATATTAGAAGACTAACCATAGCCAATTCAAAATTATGAATCCTATTATTATAGGACCCTAACACATACAAATTGAACAAAGTAAGAATTGTGTTTACCTCTCTACAACATAGTTTTGTCATAATTAAGTGTTGATTTGGTTTTGTTCTGATAATCTCTACTTTGGTTGGGTCTAAGCGCATGAGTGTTGAAATTTTGTAGTTGTGGTCGATCTTTATAATTGTTATTTTATCCCTTCAAATATATGTAATAAAAAAATCACAACATGTTCATCATGTCGACTTCAAGAAAGAGAATTCTAATTATTGAAATTTATTTTTATATCCTCATAATGTCAAGTAGGCCCACATAAAATATAGTTGACCCAACGTAAGCCCACATGACTCTTGGGGCTCTCTTATCCACTATAAATACACTACTCATATTCACCCAAAGGGAAAGTGATGGGGAAATTATATGAATGATATATTGCCACAAATTAAATTATCAACCAGGGATTCATACTCAGTAGAGCTAATACACTATATGTGTTGATAACATATAAGTTCTTATTCATGATGATTATAGCCTAGATAAGAAGCATTCAAAACAAATACTCCATTTGAAAAATTTCGATCTAACTTCCTCACACAAAAACAAAACTCAGAAACAAAATCTTAATAAGCATGTAATCTAAAAGTTCTTTCTCAGGTAACAAGTTTGTCCATTTACAGGCTCATGAAATGAAAATATGGATTCAACTTTGTTTTCCTGTAGCAGCTGATTTCAATTAACTTACTGTAATCAAGCATCAAAGAAAAGCATTCTTAATCTAACTAGTTCTAAAGGAAGCCATACATTCTTGTACAAGAAATGTTAGGTATGACAAGATTCTTCACTTAACGACACATGTACGTGAATGGTGATATCTCTATTCTTAACTCTTCATGTTCTTTCCAATTAGAATTCAACACTTAAACCTACAACTTGAGAAATAAGTTTTCATTCATAAAACCATGTGTTATCACTTAGAAATTAACATCTCCAGGTTTATATCTCACACTCTCCAATAGATTACTCAAAACTGGAATCATATCAAACACACTGAAATTGAATTATCACACTAAGTCACTCTTCACACATAAACCAAACTAAATTCACAATAACTGTAATAAAAACTTGCCTTGATGGCTTCATTGGCCCCTTGCCGAGCTACCAAGGAAAGCTAGAAGAATTTACAGAACTAAGGAATTTAATACCACATCAAATTCCTCAATTGTTGCTTATATCATTGATTTCAAAAGAAAGGATTACAAAATCAAGTCTCTAGCATAATAGTAATGTTAAAACTCTGTCTCCAACTCTAACTGTGTTACTAACTCTCTATCTCCAATTCGAACTGCAATTGTCTTACTAACTGTCTCTAACACCTATCATCTATGAGCCTTCTCTTATAGAGGAATGGTCATTACATACAATGTTAAAAGATAAGATCAAATCGTTATAAAAATATACAATACACTTTCTTTTACATGTTTGGCTTCATCCTCATGACACACAGTGCATGAGTGATGAAGCATATACTATTGATTTGCCATAAAAAGGTAATGCACTGACCATTAGTTCCCTCGTTCTCATAATGTATGAGGTGAAGAACCTTCTTGAGCTTAGTGGAGACCTCATCATACTCATCTTGCAACTTCTGGCTATTCCCCTTTAATTGCTCATTCTCTTTCTTAATATACTTGTCCAATAGCTTATACTCATTCAATTTCCTTTATTTTTTCATTTTCCATCTGAAGTTTCTCAATTTTCATCTAATCACTAGTTAGAAAACTAGCAGGTTCAATTGTTGCATGCTTAGTGGTTTCTTTACTAAACTTCATTTCTTTTTTACTAGCCTTAACTTCCTTCCTCAATTCTTTCAAGGTTTATGTGACTAATTCCTTTGTTTTGCTAAGTGTTTCAACCTACGCATGTTCCTTTTCAGGTGAAGCAGAGACATCTATTAGATTTTCTGGAAAAGAAGAGGTATGAGTGGCCATTACTTGATGTGCCATGCTCCTGGTAGTTCGTCGTGTAGGTGTTGATGACTCACCAGATTTGTTGTCAGGAGTGAGGATAGGGTCTTGAAACAACCTCATCTTCTTCCTTTTGGTCTTTGACATGGACTCTGAGATCTCTCCCTTCTATGTGTGTTTCTCCTTTATTTCAACAGTTTGTGCTCTGTCACCCTTCTCACTTATCTTCGTATTTTTCATCTTTTTAACCCTTGGCTCAAGAGTGTCCTCTTGAGGCAATTCAACAAGTAACTCTCAAACAATACCCGTGAGTTCTTCTCCAACACTGTCAACTTGCTTCCTTTTCTTCTTCTCACCCTTGAAGACTTTACTTTGAGTTGTTGAATCAAGAGAAGGGCTTTTACATTTTAATGATTTCCTTGTTGGTGCAGGAGATTCCTCTTCCTTTATTACTTTACCCTTGTCTGACTGATTCACGAATTTTGGTGAAGTAGGGCCAACAATGTCTTCTTTAGTTTTTGACTTCTTCTGTTTCTTCTTACTAATCTCCTACCTACTGTCCAAATCCTTATTACTATGCACTGGCTTGTTCCCTTCTATGGATTTGGAATTGCTTTCTGGAGCAAAATTTTGTCTAAGTAACTTTTTCCAACGACTACCCTACTTCCTTATGTCGTGAGTAACTACTTTTTTTTATCAATCTATGTTGATAAATGTTGGTCTCGACCTTTTTGGAAACTCATTTAACCCCTCTTACCATCTTTTTCAAACTCATCCAAAGGAAATAAGGAAAGTTTATTTGCAGCCCCCCTTCAAAATGTAACAAAAGTCTCAAATGGTAAAGAAAAGTGACTGCATACCTTCTTTCACATGTTAAAAGTCTATGCAAACTATTAATCATTAGCCTATATTCCTCTTTGATCCAATTCCTAGGAATACCCTTAGGCTAGTCAGGGTTCACATGTTCAGGTTATAAGAACTTTTGACAAAGCTCTTTGTGATATTTACACCCTTGAAGTATTTCTCCCCTATAGCTAGTAATCCTGTAGCTTCCTCTATAGTAGCTTATGTGATCTCTAATTGTAGACCGCCTAGTTGAACATATTGGCCATTATAACTTTGAGTGAAGGCATGAGAAATACCCTCATGGTATCCCTTAAACTTCTCCAGGAATGGAATCTAGCCAACTTGCTTGAATTTCTCTTTACACAAATAATATTCCTCGTTTTCTCGATAGAATTGGAACATTCGTTCATATCGATCTACGCCCATGCCGACTTTAAAAATGGGTCTTGGACAATTTCTAGGGATAAAGCATAGAAAGGGAAGAGTACCAGAAATAACAGAGTAGCAGAAGTTGGATTATGATAACAGTGCAACGGAGCTAGCACTCAACGGATGAGTGGAATGAAGGCTGAATGGTATGAAAGAGGGAAATGATGCTCATCTGGATGGTGAAGCCATCTAGAAGAGAATTTATAATTTGAGAGGAGATGGTAACGGTCAAGTGGTTGTGATAATTACAATGTGAGCATATATAGGATAACGATAATAAGTTGTATACAAATCTTATTTAGATGTTCATCTTCATTAATGATGTCAAATTTCATTCAAGTGCGGGTTAGAGACAATGGAGAGAATGTGGTTGATTGGACCAGTACCTCAGTACCAGACGGTTAATGTCATGGTTTCGTTGATTATTCACCACAATAATTTAGTTTATGGTTATGGGGTAGTAGTAAAATTATTGTTTAAACAACCCACATAGGTAGAATCTCTATCATGATATATTCAACATATAATAAATTTTCTCAAATTATGATTGGCATTCGCCCCATGAGACTCATGATTATCATATAAAAAAATAAAGTTTTTTTCTTAGAAAACAAGGGGAATAAAGGTGAGTGCTTTAGGATTAGGATAGGGGCTTAACAACTAATGGTAATAAATTTTTATGATGGTAATTATATATTCATCACATTATTAATATGAATCTTAATAAAAGAAAATAAAACATTGACCTCATACCTCTATTACCAGATTAACACAAGAAAGATTTTAGTACCGGATGAAAACTATTTTGCATTACCAGATGAATACAGGAAACTACTGTCCAGTACCAAATGAACATAAGGAATTTTTCTTCATTGCCGGATGAAATTTTAATAAGATACCCAGATGCATAGTCTTCAAATTGGAATCTTGTATGCTTCTCCTTGTAGCTTAGCATGTTTTGAGGGTCAAGCTGGAGTAGCGCTAGTGATTACTGATGTTTCTTTGTGAATTTATTACGCTGGAAGGATTACACTGGAAAAACTACAAACAACGCACTGGTACAAGAAATTTGAAATTACAGTGGAAGTGTTAGAAAATGATGCAAAACAATTCAATGATCGGGCTCCAAGATCTATAACAAGAAGGTATTCGGTAGTTGGACAAACTCATCTTTTTGGAACCAAACTAATCACTGCTCCTGTTGCCACTTCCATTTTATTGACAAATAAACTTAACTACTATTGTTCTGTGGATTTTTCTCGAGCCTAGATCAATTAATGCTCACTGATATTTTCAATTTTTAAGAGTCTGAAAAACTTAAAGAAACTCCATTTCACTTACTCGTGGATTTTTCTCGAGGCTTCGCTAGTTCGTGCTCGCCGATGTTTTCAATTTTAAGGAGTCTACAAAACTTAAAGAAAACTCCATTTCGCTTACCCGTGGATTTTTCTCGAAACAATGGAATGCCTCTTCCTCCTAGTGGCCGGGGTATAACACAACCCAATAACCTACTAGTGGTTAAGTTTGACTACATCAGCTCTTAACTAGAGTTACAAAATAAACTCTTCTAGAGTCTTTTACATCAGAAACATGTGGCTAGCCCCTTTTCCATGAATAAGGGGGGTTGGCGCGGTATCCTCTCGAACTATAGATGTGAAAAAAGGAAGGTGAACTTCTGAGTGGCATAACATTTTCATATGGACTCCCATTGACGTGATTCTTGTGCCGTTGGAAAGATTTCTGTGTGTAGAATAACACAAAAATGTGTGACGCTTGAGCGACAAATTTTTACCCCCAAAAAATGTCATTTGATGACCCAAAACGCTCCCAGAAGGTTTCAAACCTTGTTTCGCCAAACTGAGTCCTGTCAGTAAAGATGGTTTTGTGAGTTGATTCCTCCACTTTTTCCACTCCAAATGCATTGAGATGGATGACAAAAAATATAATGATACAATTCAGATCAAAATGATTTGACCCTGAAGCATTTTATATGACCAATCATTGTCTTTTACTTGGCTCAACTTCTTTGTGAATCCTTTAAGTGGAACCAATCATCAATTTTTTAGTTAAAAAATTAGAAAAGGTTGGTATTTATAGTTAAAAAAATAAAGAAGGTTAGTAGTGTGAAAGATATTTTGAAATTTAAATTTAATCTAATTATGAAGAAAGTGTTTTTTATCTTCAATTTTTTTAATATCATAAAGCTTAGGATTTTTTTTATTCTAATAGTATTTTGGTATATTGATCAACTCCCAATCTCACTATGGCACTCATAAGAGTTTATTTTTATTTTAACAATGTTTATTTTCTTTTTTCCCTATGCAAGATTGAAAAGTATTTTTGATTTTCGAGATTTGGATTGATGAACTTTTTAGTTTTCTTTTTCCCAATTCTGTATTAGTTTACTATTTTTTCTCAAATTTTCACATAAATTATTTTTAATATCATAAATATTTTGCAAAATTATTTCCTCCTTTATCCATGAATGGTGTCGTTAAAATTGAGCATATTTATGTCATCCCTTGTTGAGCCTAGCATGGTCTTGATGAAAGTTAAGAGACAAGTCACTCGACTAACAAAATTGATTAAATTTGAAGTTCATCCAATTTCATTCTTAGGCAAATTTATTAGATGAAGCTAGCAAATCGCAAGCCAAACATGAACAAAGCAAACACAAACACAAATAATTTCAACTTGTCTAAATTTATATTGAAATTTGTTTCAAGTTTATTATGAAATCACATTGAATTCAAAAGGTTTTGTAAGAAAATAAAATAAAATAAAACCCTAACAGCGAAAACCACTCACTTTAAAAGAAAAATCTAGGTTGTCCACACTAATTGAATGTCAAACTTGACAACCAGAGAAGACTAATATGGATTAAGTACTTTGAGAGTATGTTGGGAGTTGTGTTGTTATTTTATATGGGACATGATTTTTTTAATATTTTTTTTCATTTCTATTTGTTTATCTTTATCTTCACAATTTTAATATGTTAATTTTCATTTATATCACACACTTAAGTTATATAAATTTATATATTTATAAACAATTCTAATAGAAGAGTAATATTTTAATAAAATATATGTCAATAGATGGGGTTTGAGATTGATATTTGTCAAACACTTATTTGTAAAGGTCACTGGGTCAAATTAAATTATATAAATTAAATTAATTATATAATTTAGTATTTCTATTTCTATAAATTTATATATTTATAAAATTTGAAATTATAATAAAAGTATAATATTTCAATATACACACAAATATAAAATATAAAAAACCTATGTTTATTAAAAAATAATAAAAATAGGGCATTCTAAGTTAGGTTAAAAGTAATTTAAAAAAACCATATTTCATGTTATTTAACCTCTTCTTATACCAAAAAAAACATTATTTTTTAACATACTCTATTTTATTGAATTTAGGCTTCTTAATCCATATCAAGCTTATTGAGAAATGTTTTTGGCATTTGTCACTTTCACACCACGAAGAACCACACTTGCTAATTCGAAACTGGTGGACAAATAAATTTTGATGTGATTTTCACCAAAAATACTTCTTCTCAATAAATATATTATTTTAATAATCCAAAAT
>APFE030963411.1:0-34513 GCA_000404065.3 Pinus taeda | reverse complement strand
AAGGTTAGACAAGCTTGTGTTGGTTTAGCTGTGAATTCTCACTAGATCAAAGCTCAAATTAGGAGAAGGAGAGTTGGTCAAAACTAATCCTAAAATTGGGAGAGTCTATCCTCGGAAGACAATGTCAAAGGAAGGTTCTATGGGACCAGACCCTCAATTCATAGAAATCTTCCTGGCCATAAATTCCATGGTAGAAGAAATGTATAAGGACTTTAGAAAACACAAGGATGAAGATTCATTAGGCTCTAAACAAGAAAAAGGAGAAGATGAATCACACTTCCATGACCACTCAAAAGGAAAAGGGAAAGAGGAAAGCTTTCTCACACCTCCTAATAGTCCTGTACATAACAAGAAAGCATCTTTGATTAAGCTAGATGTTAAATTTGATTTTCCTATATATGATGGAGAGTTAATTGCAGAAAAGTTGGAAAAGTTGGATTAGACAAATTGATGTGTATTGCAGAGTGCAGAACATCGACTTAGACAAGAGCAAGATTTAGCTGGCAAGCCCACGCCTTGGTTTGGTGGGAAGGCAGAACCCAAGATGACATGAAAAGACATGGTAAGACCATCTCTGTCTGGAGTGAATTTGTGTCTGCGATCAAAAATCAGTTCTATCCATTGGCCTACATGCAACAAGCCATGATGAGTTGGCAGACTTTTCGACAGTTGAAAGGGAAAAATGTACAAGGGTACACTTAAGAATTTAGAAAGAGAGCATTGATTCTAGGAATCTCATTAGACTCACTTGAAACTCCTTCGAAGTACATTGGTGGTCTACACAGCTACATGAGGCACACCATCCTCATGTTTAATCCCACAAGTATAGATGAGGTATCTATACAAGCTAATCATCTAGAAGTTAGAGGAAAGAATGGAAATCCATAAGTTGGGGAACCATCCCAACCCACTGCAAGCAAGAGAAAGGAGAAAAGAAAGAAGAAGTGGAAATCAAGGAAGGCTAACACTGCATAGAAAATCAAAGCTTCATGCACTCGCTGTAAAAAGGATGGGCATGATGATGAGAATTGTTGGATTCTGCATCCAGAGCTAGGACCTAAGAAGTTCAAGGGCAAGAAGAAGAAGACTGTTGTAGCTATTCAGAAAGATTTGGGGTCAGACTCAGGAGATGAAACAAACATTGCAGCCACAAGAATAAAAGGTAAGAATTCTGAAGCATCTACTAGTAATTCTGCACAATCTATCACTGATGAAGAAAATGAGAGAAAAAGACATGAGCTTTTCCATATTCGAGTTATTTCCAAACATCAAAAGATTGATACTTTGTTTGATAGTGGCTCACAAGTAAATTTAATTTTTGAAGCAATTGTAAAGAAATTGGGATTAGCAACTACACCTCACAAGAAACCATACCCATTAGGATGGTTGGATGATAAAGCACAACTACAAATGACTAGACAATGCAAACTCAAGTTTTCTTTTGGGTCAGCATTTGTAGATGAGGTTGAGTTAGACATAATTCCTCTGGATATATGTGGAATTGTTTTAGGAAGTCCTTACTTGTATGATAGAAAAGCTATTTTCTATAGAGCTGAGAACAAGTATCTACTTGTTAATGATGGAATCAAATACTTTGTAAGAGATCATAAGTTGAAGAATAATTATATTCTCATAAACTCAGGGCAGATAAAAAGAATGATAAATTCATGCAAACAATTCTTATGGATGGTTGTAAAGGAAAATAAACCTAATAAAGCCAATGTATTTGAGGGCTATAATGCTAAACAACAAGCTGATTTAGAAAAGGTTGTTCCAGAGTATGATATCTTGTTTCAAGAACCTAAAGGTCTGCCACCCAAAAAGGAAATAGTACATGCTATTATTTTGCAGCAAGATGCTCCTTTGCCTAACATTAGAATGTACAGGTTTTCTGCTTTAGAGAATGATGAAATCAAGAAGCAGGTGCAGGAGTTGCTTGAGAAGGGATTTATCGGGCCTAGTAAATCACCATGTGGGTCACCATTCGTTTTGGTGAGAAAGAAAGATGGTTCGTGGAGAATGTGCATTAATTACCGAGCACTCAATAAGATAACAATCAAAAATCGTTATCCCCTTCCTCACATAGATGATCTTTTAGATCAATTTAAGGAAACTATTTATTTCACCAAGCTAGACTTGCACAGTGGATACCATCAGGTCAGAGTTGCAGAACAAGATGCACAAAAGACTTCTTTCAAAACAAAGCAGGGATTGTATGAGTGGCTGGTTATGCCTTTTGGCTCAACTAACGCTCCTGCTACTTTCATGAGATTAATGAATGATGTACTCAGACCCTTTCTTGATGATTTTGTTATTGTGTATTTAGATGACATTCTGATTTTTAGTAAAACGTGGGAAGAACACTTAAAGCATGTTAAGCAGATAATAGATGTTTTGAAAAGAGAAAAACTTCATGTTAAACTCTCAAAATGTGAATTTGGCAAAAAATCTCTGAATTATTTGGGTCATATAGTAGGGGGTGGTGAATTGAAAATAGATCCCTCTAAGGTGGCAGTCATTGTAAACTGGCCTAAACCCAAGTCTGCTACAGAAGTGAGAAGCTTCTTAGGGGTGACACAATATTGGAGGAAGTTCATTTCTAACTTTTCCTCAATTGCAACTCCCTTACATGATTTAATAGGATTGAACAAGGTATTTCAGTGGGGAGGCAAACATCAGAAAGCCTTTGAAACCTTGAAGGAAAAGATTAGTACAACACCTGTAATAGCACTGCCTGATCTGCAAAGACTATTTGAGATTCAAACAGATGCCAGTGACTATGCCATGGGAGCAGTGTTAACACAACACAATAAACCCATATGTTATCATTATGAGACCTTTAATCCTGCAATAGTTAAATATCCTACATATGATAAAGAATTGTATGTATTAGTTCAGAGTGTGAAAAAGTGGAAACATTACTTAATGGGAAAAGAGACAGTAATACATACTAATCATCAACCACTTCAATATCTACACTCCCAAACTAAGTTGCAGCAATCAAGGCACTATGGATGGATGGGTTTTCTACAACAGTTTCATTTAGTCATGAGATATAAAAAGGGCATACACAATAAAGTTGCAGATATATTATCTAGAAATATTATAAATGCATATACTATACTTAAGCATAATTCTGTGCTACATGAAAGCTACTTTGAACAATATGCTCAAGATATAGACTTTAAATATGTATATTCAACTTTAAGTCAAGGCAAAAGAGTAGAAGAATTGGATTATCATGTAAAGGACTGACTCTTATATAATTGTGGGAATTTATGCATTCCACAAACTGAGAGAGTAAATATAATTAGAGAAGCACACACTTTTATGATATTAGGTCATTTTGGGGTAAGTAAAACAGTTGCACAACTGCAAAGATTTTGTTATTGGCCAAAAATGAATGAGACAGTTTCTATATATGTAAGAGGGTGTACTGTGTGCTAAAAGCATGTCCGGCAACAGAAAACTAGGCTTGTACACTCCATTACTAGTACCTTCTCACCCTTGGGAAAGTGTTTCCATGGATTTTGTTGGAGGATTGCCTAAATCGAGGAAAGGTCATGATTATCTATGTGTTGTTGTGGATAGGTTCAGCAAAATGTGTATTTTGATACCTTGTAATAAACACATTACAACTGAACAAACCGCAAAACTGTTCTTTGAACATGTATGGGTTCATTTTGGATTACCCACTTCCATTGTATCTGATCGAGACACCTGATTTGTGGTGAAGCTTTGGTCAAGTCTGTGGGAACTGATGGACACCAAACTGAAGAAAAGCACATCTTTTCATCCACAAACTGATGGCCAGAGAGAAGTAGTTAAGAAGACAGTGATCTAGTTACTCAGAGGATCTTGCAGTAAACATCCTAAGCTTTGGGATGAACATTTGTGTTATGTGCAACATGCTTACAACAAAGCAAAGCATTCTTCTACACAGAGATCTCCTTTTGAGACCTGTTTTGGTTTCACACAAAGGTCTCATTTGGATTTTTTCTTTGGTAAAGATACCTCAGTCGAGGGACACAGTGATGTGGACAGGGCAACTGGGTTCATTGAAAAAATCCAAGAGATCCACCAGGCAGTACAGGAACAACTAGATAAGATCCAAGCCAAATACAAGGCAAGGAATGACAAGCATCAGATGGTGCATAGTTTCCAAGTTGGTGACCAAGTCTGGTTGTACATCAGCAAGGACAGGATGCAAGGTGAAGGTAAAAAGCAAAAGCCTATCAGGTATGGACCTTTCAAAATACTTGAGAAGATTGGTGAAAATGCTTGTTGCCTTGATCTACTAGCTTACATGCACATCTACTCAATCGGAAATGCAGATTGCTTAAGATTGCTTGAACCCTCTCTAATTGAGGATCCTGAAGAGCAGAGTCAATTGCCTTTTCTTAATGACCTGCTACCTGAATATGTTAATGAATTACAGGAAGACACAGTTCTATATAGGGAGGTGAGGACGACGCGCATATGAGATGTTGAGTACCTCAGAGTAGGGCTCAAGGGTTCAAAGCTGAGGAGTGCAAAGTGGATTGAGATTAGACAAGTGAGACAGCAGTACCCTCACTTAGTCGATGCTTGAAAACCAACTTTTGGTGGTCCAAAATATTTTTCAATGGGAAGGTCGTGATCCGAATTGGATCCATGAAGAATAATCAAAGTACTGTGACTATATCAGATCAGGACAAACTTCGAATTCAAGAGCACAGAGAAATTAGAAAAACCTTTGAATAGTGGCAGCTGGCAACCAGCGTGGAATGACGAGGACCTCGGTCAAAGCACGCTGATTGAGGCCCATGGAGACTGCGTAGGAGGCAAAACTGGCACTTGGGAAGCCCGAATTAGGAAAAGGAGGCAGTTTCTAATGCTGGGAAAAACTCCTCGAGAAGGAAAGGCCACGAAGCGCTCGGTCGCATGGAAGCCGGTAAAACCGTGGCGAAAGCGCTAAAGGCTAAAGGTGGGACCCGCGCTCCAAAATCGGTGGTATATCGGGGGCACCCTTGGGCAGTAGGCGGCTTTGGCTGAAACCTAGCGATTCCATTCAACGCCCGACGCGTGGCAGGAGAAGGAGAGAGAAAACCGCCGCTCATCGCGCGCTAATTGTTGAGTAAGCCTACCGCGCGAAATGTGCGAATGACGTTGGATCTGGGGGCTCCAGATCTAACGCTGAAAACACACTTGATGAAAGAACCGGATTCAATAGGGGATTAAGTTGAGATCTACAAGGATTTGAGGTTCGATTTGACCACTGAGGTGGCAGATGACTCATTCCACGATGTAACCGAAGAACTGAAGCGACGAGGAAAAGATGGCATAGTTCGCAAGAGGACAAGTGGCCACTCCTTGTGAGCAGATGACCATGACACAGAGACATGGAATTCCAAGTGAACAACAGCAGGCGATCCGACGGAGGTGGAAGGGGAATCGAGCAGTCATGAGATTGATTGAGTTTGAAGCCATGATCAGAGACAGAAAAGATCGAGAGAGAGAGAGAGAGAGAGAGAGAGAGAGAGAGAGAGAGAACACCGAGAGGAAGAACTAGAGAGAAGAATATAGAGTCAGAGAAGCAAAAAGACAGTGAAGCAAAAAGCAGAAAGACAGAGGGCCTAGCTGACCAAAGGCAGCGTCGAGAACCAGAGATCTTGAGAGGTTCAAGCCATATCTGAGGGGATCTATCGGGAATCGAGTACCATATTGGGCTCCTCCCATTAAAGACCAGAAAGGTCAAGTTCTAGTAAGGAAAAGAGTCTGTGTACTCTAGTGGCTTGGGGGATCCAAGAACCACCCTACCCAACATTGTTATGTTTTAGGAGACTCAATTTGAGCTCCTCATTATAATTCTCTGCTTTAAAGACACAATAAAAGAAGGCCACCACTGACAGCGGGACTGGAGACACTGTCCTGGAGGATAGGGTGAACTCCTTATTAATTGTTGTGTTCTAGTATTTGCTTACTATGTTTCTCTTGCCGTTTTCCATTTTCCAGTGTCTGTATATTTTTCAATTTGATCGGTCCGTTGCCTAAAATAACATAGACACACAGCAGCACATGAGTCTGTAATACCTTCATTCAATAATTCTTTAACTCAGATCACTCAAAGGGTGATTTCCAGATCAACCCTCCTTGATCTTTACAACAAACTCACCTTTCCACAGAGAACTGCTATTTTTTAGATTTTCTTATATGAAGATGCCAAAATGCCTAAAAGAAATCCACTCTAACCATCTTCTAATTTTCCTGAAGCCACTAGACATGTTACCTCTTTATTATCCTACCTCCTAGGGTATGAGAATGATCACATCGTAGAAGAATCCATTTTTGGATTCCTCTCCATTTTCAGTGTAGAATTTCAACCAACATTCATGTTTAATTACAGCCAGCTCTTGGATGATAATATTCATGAACAACTAATCCATTTCACTACTCAAGGAGTATTCAGATACCCCTTTGTGATTATTCATATGTTTTTATTTCAGAGAGGTGATTTATTGCATATTCAACTTCAGAAGCAAGATGATCGAGGGATGGATCAATCAACGATCTATTGGACAGAGTTATTCAAAGCCAATTCAACAAAGTGTACCTCTTCAAACTTCATTGACTTGTTCATTCATCCAGTTCTTCAACTTATCAACAGTCAGACAGAACCCAGGATTAATGAAGAAATCAAAAAGACTATGCACTTATCTTATCAGACAAAGACATGTGACTGGTATTTATACCATAATTATACTGAGATCAAAGTCTATGGCAGTGAGTTAGCTCCCTACAAACTACCTAAGTATGTGCTAATGAGAATTTTCTCATTGGAATACATAAGTCAAAAGGTTGACATGGATGAGCTGCATTTTGTTTCAGCCAAGAAGAAGTCATAATTCAAGCTCAAGGCCCAGATAGGATCCTTTATTTGCAATACCAGGTCTACAGGTATGGAAGTTGATCAACTGTTTAAATAGATGAACACCAAGCTTAGTTTTACTTGGTCTTATGATCCTTTTGGGATCATTTCAACATTAAGAATTCAGCTGAAGTCTACACCATACAACCACACTCCTAGACCTGAATTAGAGAAATACACGAACTAGGAGGAGTGGTCTGAAGGGACTCTATAGGAAGCATATGAAAATATTATTTCAACACCACACGTGAACACTTTAATGACAAAGAAAAATCCACTAAAGAGGACTACAGAGGAGACTACATTTGATACAAACCTAGTTAAAGATTTCATTATTTAGCCGAAGAAGCTAAATATAGGATTGATTATGTCATCAGGTAGCAGGAAACTAGACTTTATTGATCTTGGAGATCAAGAAGAAGCCTCAAGAATAGGGACGACAGATCCCAATTATTCTTTTTCGAAACCTATGGAAATAATCCAATCTACAGAGGCCAACACTGCTGGAGATGTCAATAGATTTTCTAAATACAAAGAGATTAAGCAGAATAATGACACTCTTAAGGCTCATATGTACATCCAATTTTGGAAGCAGACATCTACATCACAACACAGACTTCCCTCTGCCTTTGACAGTGAGAAAGGGAGGATGCAGTTGGTCTTCCTACAGGCTCAAATTCCATTTCCTAAGTCAATTGATGACTACAAAAGGAAAATTTTCTCCTTTGATGCAAATCAGATTCACCCTATAGATCAAATGGACATGCACATGCAATCAGGAGAAATGTTATTCTCAAAAATGACCACCACTGTCGTGACACTTTCTAAACTAAGAACAACTTTATCTAATACTCAGTCTCAACTTAAGATAGAGAAACTGTCATCAATAGCTAAAGAAAATAAGTTAAAAATGCTGGAAGAACTTATTGTAAAGATTGGGTATGATCCCAAGGATTGCAAGGTAGTGGAGGAGATTCTGAAAAAGAAGAATGTAGATATTTCAGCTCTCAGGAAAAAATTAAAGTTTCCATCTACTAAGGACCTACAGACCAAGGAGATGGCAGAAAATGTGAAACATAAAGAGGATTTGTTAAAGCTTATTTTTTAGCAGAATATGCAGATTAAAACCATGGAGGAACGGATTGAGAAACCACTTAAAGAGAAGGAAGCCTTACAACTGACCATAGTGCTTGTTACAGTAACTCCCATCGCTGGAGCAGAACCCGGTTCATCTTCTATAGGTAATGAAACTTACCTAGCAGCAGAAAATGCAAATTTGTCATAGGAACTGCAAGCATAAAAGAAATAATATGACAAGTTGCTTCAGAAGTTTCAGGGTTTGGAAAATAACAAGATAAAAAATGATACATTGTATTTCGAAGAGATGCAAAGCACACATCGGCCTGAGAAGAAAGTCAAATAGTTAGAAGATCAAACATTCATGGAAGATACCTTGACCCAAGCCAAAGAATACATTTGGTTTAATATTTCTAACTTTGTTTCATAATATGGCCTTCTGTTAAAATTATTTTTGAATAGCAGGAACTAATTGAGAAATGCATGACAAAGATAGAAATTCGAAAGGAAGTCTTGGATACAAAGTCTAAAGAAGCCACATCTATGATCAAGGTATTGAATTCTAAAAGCAAGGAAGAGCTACAAGAAATAAATATCACTGATAGGACAGGTACCATTTTAGAGATAAAGAAAGTCCTATAGAAGAAGAACCTACTGACTCAGCTGGAAACCAAATGTAAAGCTTTGGACATTGATGTCCAAAGGTTTCATTCAAATTTCAGTAGGTTAAGTAAGAAAGGGTTGCCACAATTAGCTAAAGAAGAAAAAGTAAGCCCATCCCAACAAAGTATTTGGCAAAATGTCTCCAATGTGACCATATTCTACGTGAAGTAAAACTTCTCACGTCAAAATGATTCCAAATGGTAAAGGTCATTGAAGTATATTTTCAGATTTTGATCTTATATTCACTCCAGGACATGGGTTTGATTTCACTATTTTATAAGCCAAGTGGTAGTTGAGTTTGTTGAGAAATTAATGTTTTGGGTGATTTTATTGGTGTTTTAATTTTATTAAATGCAGATGGTGTAGAGTGGATTGTAAAATTATTTTGTAATGAAAAAAAGGTTTATGGTAATTTTTTTTTTTTAACTAATAATAATGTATCAGTGAAATGAGTTTAAATGAAATAATTTATTGGTGAATGGAGTTTAAAATATATATATATATATATTTGGTAGAATTTTTAATGGTGAAAAAGAGTTGTTGGTAAATATTTGATTCAAAACCATAAATAAGAGGTTAATGTGGTCTGCTCCAGCATTAGTCACAAGTAGTTTTTAATAAGGGCAAGCTGGAGTGACCTGTCATGCTACAAGAAGCACATGTTATTTTTTACAAGGTCAAGTTGTAGAATTGTCCACCGAAGGCATTCTGTACACAAAATGCTATCCTAGATAACTGATGAATGTTGTAGAGGGCATGGATTCATAGATGATGGTAGTTCCCTATGATGGTTCAGTGTCGAGACTGACTCGTTGGACTCTGGGACGTTGAGAAGCACAAATTCTGCAAAGCATGCCAAAGATGGTATTAAGCCGTTATGTCTTAAATGGATAAGTGACACAATGGTAGTTTTAATGACATGAGATGCAGAGTTTCCTATGTTGCGATCTCTATCAACGAAACCCCCTTCCATGAGGAATCTCTTAATAGGTGTGCTACATTTCCTCCCATAATGTCTTCCAACACCCTATTGGTAATGAACAAACCAAGTGAACAAGAATTTTATTGCCATTAATATTATTGAAATTAAGTAATACTCAAATGTAATTTTTTTTATCATAAATAAATATTTTAATGCTCATGTGAATTAAATTATAATTATTTCAATATGAGCAATTTACTTTAAAATAATAAAATAATAACAATAACAACAATAAAATATCTATATATTACATAAAGTAATTGAAACATAATATTCTTATTGTTATGTATTTTCAAGTATAGCTATTTTATATTTGGACTTTTAATTTCAAATGCAACAAATATTTGTTGGGATTTCAACTTTAAATTATTTTAAGATTTTCAAAAAATTAAATCGGATTATACATTCAAACATATTATTTAAAAAATGAAATATATATAGGTAACTGGAAAATACATAAATAAATAAATTATGCATGCCCTTTTTTGCCCCCAAAAAAAGAATTTGATACCTCAAACTTCTTTTAAGGAGAATATCACTATATAAGAAAAATATCCCAAAAATGTAACATTCATGTTTTGTAATTGAGTATAAAAATGTTTGCCATGTCAATGTAGGTAGGGGGTAGGATATTTGAATTAGTAGTACTACTTATGGAAAGATTTTATTTTGTTTGGACGGGGTTGGCGAATCCAGTGTTCAAAATTGAACACGTCAGAGCCCTTCAAAGGGCCTCTGGCACGTCAGAGAAGTAAGGAGAGATTTTTACACGTCAAAAAAAAATTAAAATATGATTTTTGTCATCTAAAAAAAATTGGAATACTATTTCAAAATTTTTTAAGAAGGGCTGTTAAATTTTCAACCCTTTTTTTCAATTTCATTTTTTTTAGAATTAAAATTTTAAGAATGTTGAATTTGGGGATTTCCTTCATGTTAAAACTTAAATTTTGAGAAACTTCCATTTCAAAAATAACAGTTTCTTTCTGAGTTGTTTTTTCTAATTGTGCATATGATACAAGTTTTTATTATTTATTATGCCAAAATTACCTTTTCATACCATTACATTTGGCAGTTTCTAAGTTGCTCCCATTTAAAAAACAACAACTTCTTTTTTAGTTTTTTTTTTTTTTTAATTATGCATATGATCCAAGTTCTTATTAATTATTATTTCACAATTACCCTTTGATACCATTTCATTTGGTAGTTTCAATTGAGAGCCACTAGATATTAATATGGGTCATGTATTGGGTCTGTAATTTTACTGGGTTGTGCTTGAAAGCTTCCCAAAGCAAGGTTTGACAACGATTTAAGCTGGAGAGGAGCATAGATTTATGATTGAGCGAACACCTGTCAAGCAAGGTTTAAGCACAATTTATGCTTGGAGAGGAGCGCATTCCACAGGCTTCCTAACGTACTGGATTTTATTTGTTTGCGGATTCCCAATTCCTGGTATGTTCTCATATTCCCAAATTCTGAATGAGTTACTTGTATCAGTGTTAGTAAATGTGCTAGTGACTTGGAGGCAAGATACTAGTAATCAGAGAACAGATTTATCTTTTTTCATAATAATTCTAGATGCCACCCAAATCTGGAAAGTATGTTGTGGAATGCTTGTAGTTTGCTTACTTTATTTTTCTAGAAAACGACAGGTCATCCACAAACATGAGATGTGAAATACCAGTTGTTCTTATTACCCCGCATCTTGCAATTAGTCCATTTTCTCTAGCCAACATAATGCCTCTGCTCAGACCATCAATAACTAAAATAAATAGTAATGGAGAAAGGAGCAATCTTGTTAGACCCTTGTAGAGTTTGAAGAAATTAGTCGGTTTCTAGTTGATGAGTATTGACAGTTTTGTTGAGGAAATGCATGTCATAAGGTAACTTAGAGTGATCTTTCAATTTCAATACAAAAACAATGTCCCCAGTTACAGTGTCCAGTGTCCGGTGCTTCATCAGCTTCACCCTGAAAGACTGTCCTCTGTCCATGCAGCAGTGAGGGTACCAAGTAATATGGGGATTGGTTTCTTTCAAAAGCATATAATTTTCAAAGAGAATAATGTACATATGTCGTCTCAGTCATTTCCCTGCTTATTCAGTCATAAGCAGTTGCAATCTCATTAAAATTCCGGGTAAAAATAAAGTTGAATCTTTACAGACTTACCCCACTCTCAAGTAATGGCTTGCTTCAGATTAATTATATGAAATAAGGGTTCGCATCTAAATGTCTTTGTGATGAACATGTGTCAGCCAAGATGAAAATGAATCGTCCTTCTCATTTTAACTGTATCTTCCACTTTCAATTCAATTGATTGGCGCCGCCTTCAGATGAAACTTATGTATAAAGGCTGACATCTGAATTTAGAGTTTGTGTGGATTGGTTTCTTTCAAAAGCATATAATTTTCAGAGAGAATAATGTACATATTCCGTCTCAGCCATTTCCCTGCTTATTCAATCACAATCTCATTAAAATTGCCGGGTAAAAATAAAGCTGAAGCTTTACAGACTTACCCCACTCTCAAGTAATGGCCTGCTTCAGATTAATTATATGAAATAAGGGTTGGCATCTAAATGTCTTTGTGATGAACATGTGTCAGCCAAGATGAAAATGAATCGTCCTTCTCATTTTAACTGTATCTTCCACTTTCAATTCAATTGATTGACGCCGCCTTCAAATGAAACTTGTGTATAAAGGTTGGCATCTAAATTCAGAGTTTGTGTGGATTGGTTTCTTTCAAAAGCATATAATTTTTAGAGAGAATAATGTACATATGATGTCTCAGTCATTTCCTTGCTTATTAACTCGCAATCTCATTAAAATTGCCAGGTAAAAATAAAGCTGAAGCTTTACAGACTTACCCCACTCTCAAGTAATGGTCTGCTTCAGATTAATTATATGAAATAAGGGTTGGCATCTAAATGTCTTTTTGATGAACATGTGTCAGCCAAGATGAAAATGAATCATCCTTCTCATTTTAACTATATCTTCCACTTTCAATTCAATTGATTGACGCCGCCTTCATATGAAACTTATGTATAAAGGCTGGCATCTGAATTCAGAGTTTGTGTGCACTGAATAAAAGACATTTTAAGAAGGAAACATCATTTTCCTTTTAATTATATGGACTATCTCCACTAGGTTCATCCTTAACTACCTCCAATACCAGGAGTATTTTCACTGGTACACGTCCGAGTTCCAACTTCCCAGTGTAGTCCCTTCTCGACGTGTACCTCTAGTACTTTCTTGTCTTGAACAATTTTGTTCTTTTTACACTAACCACTACAATCGGGACAGACATGTTGCATTTGCTATATCATGCCAGGAACTAGTTACTTGATAGAGACCTTCATACCATAAATATTTTGAATTGAATAAAATATTTCAGAAATGTGCAATTAAAATAAGAAATTGAATCTCCAAAAATCTGCCCGGTGAATTTGAATTAAATTAACTTCACCAAAGATTGAATCACCATATTCCAATTAAGGGATGTCCAAAATATGAGAGCAGAGACAAACTAGTGAATAGTGGAATCCCACAGTGTCCCCGTTGATTAAAAAAGAGTTGGTCCTGGTAACTGGCCATTTACAATGACTATATCATGCATTTGGCATAAATCACTGAATAGAGGTGAATTTCAATCTGTTCCAATAAACTTGAGATGTAAACAAATATAAGAGACGGAAATTTTAGTTTTTTCAAATCATAGTTTTGGATAATATGCCCATTAGGCTATCAATCTCACTTTCACTCGAAAATTTATATAAAATTTTGACAATATATCAATAGAGAGTTACCAGAACAAGAAGACATCACAAATATCATTATATTACGTGATCTTTTTTTAATGGAATGTTACAAATATGTTATTAATATATATTTCTATTTTATTAATATATATAAATATAAAAAATATAAGTTAAAATGAAAATATGTAAATGAGAGTAAATGTTTTGTTTAATTTTAGTTTTATTAAATATTGGTTATAAATTAATTATTTAAAAAGATTACAGAGGCCTTTTTAATTTTGTTAATTTTTTATTTTATATGAATATTTGTTATATTATAGAATTAGCTTAATGCCTAATCATATATTGGTGATAATTTTGGACTAAGTTAAGATGAATCTATGATATAATTTTGGACTAGGTTAAGATGAATCTATGATATATTTGTAATGTATTGAAATGATTTTTTTTATTATTGTAATATTGACATTAAAGGAAGATGAATTTTTTTTGTTTTTCAAGGAAAGTTATAGGGGCCAATGTTTAGAAGTGAGCTAATTTTCCATGGTTTTCTACAAAAAAAAAAGATTTGCAAATTTCCCTTTATTCTAAAAATGATTCACCTAAATTTTATACTAATTTAGAGACTATAAAATAATTAAAAAAAAATTGTATTCTTACAAAAATATTGCTAAACATTTTTTTGCTTAATATTGAGGATTAATAAGATTTTCTAACATTTTTAAACTTGAAATTTTTTTCCATCCTTCAAATTTTCAATCTTCAATTTGAAGAAAATTTTCGGTCTTTAAAATTTCCATACACATTTTAATTTAGACACATAATTCATACATTTAGTTAATTCAATTTAAATGTAAAAACACCTAATTCTCCTAGTTGCAATTAAGCTTAATTTATTCAATTTATAGGAATTAATAATAATTTCAAATGAGTAGCCATTAATTTTTCTCATACATTTGTGTTGACTATGAATGTATGCTCTAAAACATAATATCCCAAAGTCTAATTGGTGAACGGGGACCAAAGCGATACATTGATTGAATTAATAATAGTGCAATATAAGAAATTTAAAATGCTATATTTTAGAGTAGAAACACATGTTTTTGGTCATGATATACAAAGCAATTTAATTACACTAGAAAAAACTCACACTCATGAGTGAATTGATTATTGTTCATTCACTTTATTTATTTTGACAAAAATATAAACAAGCATTTTGAAGGATAAAAAAATTGGAAGTTATTCAATCAATCAAAGTATTGTTTAAATCCCTATACAATAATGACATTGATCAAAGTATATCTACCTATATTTTAATCCTAGAGACATCTAATATCACATGTTTGCAATAGTGAAATGAATAATGTTAATTTATTACAGAGAAATCCAACATACAAAAAACAATAGATATAAATAAACAATTGGTTCAATTGTGGCTGAGTTCAAGGCGTGTGCAATATGATCTTATGTGGTTACATTTCTCAATCACACCTGTAAGAGCAATTCATTTACTAATGCAACCTTTGACATAGTATTATTTTTTGTTTGTGAAAAAATAAAAAGAAATTTGAAAATAATTTACTATTGTCAATTGAATTGCTTTTTTTTTATGCTTTTCATTATAGAAGTGTGACCTAGATTAAATGAAATTAAGACCTGCCCTTCAAATTTGATCACTACTGGGGATAGCTAGATTTTGCATCACGAGATGGGTAGTTCCTAGTTTCTTGATTGGGCAGCCGCGATATCTGGTCAAGTTTGTCCTTAGTCAGCACGCCTTGCAAACACATGTTTCGATGCCTGCTATGTTGTAATGCAGCAGCAGAAATAACATGATCTCTGTCAGCTGTGGGACGGGGCTTCTGATGGTAATAACGAAGAAATTGACGAGAACCAAGTATCTTGTTTGACTCTGATGTTGTTCCATCTTCAGACTTTCTCTTGATGACTAGTTCAGTACCTCCTAACCCCAACTCGAATTTAACTTCTTTTTGTGCAGCCACTATTTGCGTTTCATAAAACTGATCTAAATGCCTATTTTCTTCTTCATCTCCATCTCCATCTCCATAGTGTAATTTGCAGTGGCTTTTAGAGATCATATGATTCCTAACAGCTTCTAGGCTTGAAAATGGTTGTCGTTCCTCATTGCAATACAAACAAATGAAACCGTTGGCAACCTGCGATGGCATAAAAAATGAAAAAAGGAAAAGAGAATAAGAATTCAATTCCAATTCTGAGCTTGAAATTAGTTGAAAGAGAAGAGAAGAGAAATAATACGATATAATTTACATACATATGATCTTGAGAAACATCATATCCTTATGAAATATAAATAAACATACCTTACCCCCAAGGTAACTGAGTAATCCTCGGGGATCTTTCAAAGATTCTGCATGAGGAATAAAAAGGCCATGCTGCTTGTGCATATGCTCTATACACCTCTCAACGGTCCCTGCATCTGCCCTGAAATCACATATGAAGCAGCGGGTGGCATCCCACTGTGGTGATTCGAAGGAGCTGCTAAAAAAGCCGCTGCCATACATCTGCTTCCTCTTCGACTGTTCATCACGAAAAGCTTGCCGTTTATTTTCAAATAAAGCTTCTGCCACTGGAGGAAGGCCAACAACCTAAGAAATTGAGAATGAGAATGAGAATGAGAATGCATTAATAATTTCCGTTAAGATAAAATACATTCCACAAGTTGAAGTAAAAGACAGATAAAACTTAAAATACTATACTGTCCATTCCATTCTATTCAGAGGTGTGATAATAACAAATTAATTAGTTAATGCATATACCTCTCTCTTGAGATTGTAGCGGTGCCACTGAGACTTGCGATGTAACACCTGCTCTTCCTCCTCATCGAATTGGGCATTGCAGGTGCTGCAGCCAAATGCCATTATTGTTTATTAAAATTCAACGGTCCCCTTACTTACTTGGGCTCTATGAACGTTATATACTTCTTTCACTCTCACTCTATGCTTTTGAAAATAGAAAACTGCCATTTGATTTATACCACATTGGCCTTTCATGTCCGGAAACGTCAGGTCATCACGTCTGACCTTTCACGTCGGCCGGAACGCATCCTCATTACTTGTAAAAATGTACAACAATCCCACTCTGTGATTAAAGTGCTCATCGACTATAATTATTCCTTTCATAAGATTATGATACTCACACAATAAGCAAGATATCCAGTCTTCCTAAGGATCAAAGAGGCATCCTCAACCATATTTTGGCCTCATACCAACTACGTTTTACAAGTACAAATCTAGTGGAATGTTTTTTTTTTTTAAATTCCACTAAATTAAGTAAATTGAAAATATGTTTTTTAATATTTTAATTGAATATTTATTAATATATAAATCAATTTCTCATATATAGGTAATTATTCTAAATTAATTTTCATTCTTCTAAAAAAAATTAAAATTATTTATTAAAAAAGAACGTTGCAGGTATGTTAAAACTCACTCTAAATTGAGCTTGAAACACTTGCTTTAGAGACAACCTACTAAAAACAATATTAAATTTGTGCTCGATTTATTTAACAGTTTGTATGTATGGCATGTTTATATTACCATATGAAATTGTTCCATATGATTGTACAAAATTGTGCGATATCTATACGCAAGCATGCATTGTCAAAATTGCATCTTTCCTTGGTTCTCCATTAGTTTGTGTGAAAACCACTATCTCTACCTATCTTTATACTTTCTGCCAAGACCAAAGCCCTAATATATATTTTTAGTTTACTCCTATTCCATGTCATGGATGCATGAAATATAACTTTATAGACATGAAATATAGCTTTATAGACTTATTTCGAACATGAGGTTCACTTTCTTTCAATTCTAAAATAAAATTACTATTTTAAATTTGCTTTTTCCAAAATATTTGAAATGACATCTTCTTTGTTCACACTAAACTTATTTAGAGATTCCTATTCAAGCAATAATTCTAAAATCTTCTTCTTAGTGAGGAAGGAATTATGTACCAATCCAAATCTACTTTTGAATTCATCAAACTTCCTTCTTGCCAAGTGCTTGGTAAGAATATTTAACTATTAGTTGATATGTGGGAATATACTAAAGCTTCTTTGCTCCCTTCTAAACACTCTCTCATATTAAGTTCCAAAACCTCTTAGAAGAAAATTTATAGTGAAAATGTCAAGTGACCTATTTACCCCATAAATCACATTTTGACTTCAACCTTAAAACTCCGTGAATGACCCCAAGTCTCTTCCTCCCCTTCTCCTTTGCATCTCAAATCTCTTCACTGAAATCCATGAATGACTCCTTTTATCCAAAAGAGCCCATTCAAATCTAAGTAACACTCAAGTTTAAGATAAAACAATTCTAAATATAATAAAAATGTAAATTATTTCAACACTATACATGTATATTAATATTAATATGTAATGTGTTTATATAAATATAACTGATTGTGCACAACGTGTAATTAATACTCGCTCCATGCAAAATCCTTCAACATCAAGACACAAGCGTAAGTAAAAAATTTCACTTATAAGTGCGAATGAAGCACAAAAAATGACCAGTTCTAGAAATAAGTATGCTTTATTGTTTTTAGGAGAAAATCAATCAATAGAAGAGTCAGTGAGAGCATAGTCATCCATGGAGGGGTGTACTCGAAACCAAAACAACAACTAGAAGAGTTGTTACAAGAATACGAGGATGTTTTCTAGGAACCTAAAGGGTTACCACCCAAGAGAGAAGTGGAACATGAGATGCATCTATTGCCAAAATCCCCATTACCAAACATTGGGGTGTATAGGTAGTCTACTATAAAAGCAAGTGAGGTGAAGAAGAAGTTGTGACAACATCTAGAACATTGCACCCATCCTAATGGATATGGGCTTGTATGATCATGAACTTCCAATCCCAATTCGTTGACTGTCTTTGCCACAATGATATTTTCCTGTGATCCCAAGTCAAATAAAGCATCAATCTTTCTCTTCTTGACTTGTATCTTTATGTGAAATAGTTTGGTAATTTTTCCTTCTCTTCTTGTTGTTGAAGGCTACTTAGGTTCACCTCCTTCTGCATTGATGTATAGATGATATTCTCATCCACGTCTGAGCTATTTTCAACCCGGTTACTTGAATCAGTGGCCGTGAGATTCTTCTTCTTTATATCTTTCTTTTTTATCTTCAAGTTAAGCTTTGGATGCAACTTGCAACACTTTGCCTCTGTACAACCATCAATCTTACAATTATTGTAGTGGTTGTTGGGATCTTTGCACTTGTGTGTTGTGGCTTCTGTCCTTTTATATGTTCACCCTTTCCACTTCTTCTTCCCCTCCTTAGAAGCACCTTGGTGTTCCTTTTGCTTCGAACCACTCGATTTCCTTTTCTTCTTGCTAATGTTCTCTAGGTATTGTTCCTGTATGTAAGATTTGTCCATTGATCTAGATTTAAACAACATCAATTACTTTTGTAGATGGTTGTGTGGACCCATCAAATACTTGAGGAGTACATCTAGGTTGTTTGGGGAGATACCCAACCTTATGGCCATTTTTTTGAACTCTATGGAGTACTCCTGTACAATCTAGCCTTTCTTCTGCCTAAAATAATGAAACGAGATCCATTGGTCCTCTATGCACCCGACATAGTAAAATTGTGAATTTATGAGGCTTTTGAAACCTTCCCACTTAGTCTCTAGAGGATATTCCTCCAACCTCAAGGTTTTCGTGTTTCTTACCCACAAAGTTAAGGCATGTCCCTCTAATTTCAACCGAGTAAATGAAATCTTCTATTCTTCCTCTATATGGCGAACACTTAAATATAATTCTAATTGCTACAGCCAATGATTTAGCTTTAGAGTGTCAATCTCACCTGGATACAAATTTATTTCTACCTTTTCCTCTCTTTCGAATAGGGTGTTGTAGCATCTTTGTTTTTGAAAAGTTAGCCATTAGTTGAAAAAAATCAAAAATACCATTGTATAATGATAAGCTAGGATATGGACCAAAAGGAAAATTGAAAATAAAAAATGTTAGGAATTATTATTATTTTAGGTCCATATCATATAAAATTTTAGGGTAGTTGCTCTAAAAAAAGGAAGGCAAATGATAAAATGTTAGATAAGCAATAGACAAAAAAAATTGCTTTAGAAAATAAAAATTAAGGCTGCTAGTTCAAATGCGCCTTTGAAATTTGTTATTTAGTTTAAATAATGCTTAAATTCCTTAATCGGGGCTTAATTATGTTGATAAAGTTTATTATCTTGCAAATAATCAACAATGCATGATTTTATTATGAAGTTAGAAGTGACAAAATGTCACATCAAGCGCCATTTAAGCGGCCTCTAACTTTCGATGGTCAAGATAACCCCCACCAAGATCAACGACGAAGGATCCATTTTGGGCCTCCTTCACTGTTTTTGGTTAACGTGGGCAAGACCCCCAAAAAGGTGGTTTTAATGGCCACTCGTTTTCTCTTACGTGGTAACACGACATGATTTCAGGTCCCCTTAGCCCAAAACCATGACCTGCTCACCATACGAAATACACCAACGGTTTTGACCTGTCAACTCATTCATCACCGCACCTTCCACATCCGCTTTTCCTCATTCATTTCCATGCCTCCAGCTCATCCACCACCTCAATTATCAGTTACGCTCTGTCCACTCAATTACTGCCATGTAGTGATCCATTACATTGCTCTTGTCCTGTTGGCCATTAACTCCTATAAACCCGTTGTAAAATTACCATTCTTGTAATAAATCTCCTACTGTAATATTTAAATAGTAAATTGTAAATATCCTACAAATAACATGTTTAAGTGATGATAATAATTTTCTTTCCTCTGATCCTATTTCCTGCTAATTCCCTTCCTCTGTAAATTGCCCCTGTTCAAAAAGCTACTGCAACCTTTCGTCATCCATCTCAATACACTTTAAGCTCATCTTCCAGCATAATGGCTCCCATAGTCAAAACCCAGAAAAACATTGAAGAAGCAAGCCCCTCCATCGCCCCCGTTGATCTAGAGTGGATTCCCCTGACTGATGCCCTGTTTAAAGTTTCGGATTGTGAGTGTGAATTTGATTTTATCGAATTGCATCCATGGTTAAAAAAAAAATACATTAACCAGGGGGATCAAATTAGGTTCTAGGAGACTCATTTGCCCGTTTTTTCATTCCCAAAAACTCATAGCTTCCAAGATCTTATAACCTGGTGCCAAGCCCATTATGAATATGTACAGAGAGTAGCAATGGCTCAAAATGGAGACATGCTGATTACCATTAATGCTCAGAACATCAACCATATGTTAAAGGTCCCCTCTTCTGATCCCCTGAGCTTTTTCTCACCAGCAACCCTTGATCCAAATTGGATCCATGAAGAATAATCAAAGTACTATGAATGTATCAGATCAGGACAGACTTCGAATTCAAGAGCGCAGAGCAATCAGAAAAACCTTTGAACAATGACAGTTGGTAGCCAGTGTGGAATGACGAGGACCTCGGTCAAAGCGCGTTGACCGAGGCCCATGGAGACTGCGCAGGAGGCGAAACTGGTACTTGGGAAGCCCAAGTCGGGAAAAGGAGGCAGTTTTGGATCGTTGGGCAAAACCCCTCGAGAAGGAAAGGCCTCGAAGCACTCGATCACATGGAAGCCGGGAAAACTGTGGTGAAAGTGCTAAAGGCTAAAGGTGGGACCCGTGCTCCAAAATCGGCGGTATATCAGGGGCATCCTTGGGTGGTAAGCGGATTTGGCGGAAACCTAGTGATTCCATTCAACACGTGACGCGTGGCAGGCAGAGGAGAGAGAAAACCGCCGCTCATCGCACGCTAACAGTCGAGCAAGTCAACCACGTGAAATGTGCGAATGACGTTGGATCTAGGGGCTCCAGATCTAACGGCTGAGAATGCGCCTGATGAAAGAAACAGATTTAACAGGGGATTAAGCCGAGATCTATAATTATTTGAGGTTCGATTTGATCGTTGAGGTGGCAAATGACTCATTCTATAATGTAACCGAGGAACCGAGCCAATGAGGAAAAGCTGGCGCAGTTCACGAGAGGACAAGTGGCCACTCCCTATGAACTGATTACCATGATGCAGAGACAGGGAGTTCCAAGTGAACAACATCAGGCGATCCGACGAAGGTGGAAGGGGAATCGAGCAATCATGAGATCGATTGGCTTTAAAGCCATGAACAGAGAACAGAAAAGACCAAGAGAGAGAGAACACCAAGAGGAAGAACCAGAGAGAAGAAGACAGAGTAAGAGAGGTGAAAAGACAGTGAAGCAAAAAGCAGAAAGACAGAAGGCCGAGCTGACCAAAGGCAACGTCAAGCACCAGAGAACTTGAGAGGTTCAAGCCATCCCTGAGCGGATCTGTCAGGAATTGAGTACCATATTGGGCTCCTCCCTTTAAAGACCAGAAAGGTCAAGTTCTGGTAATGAAAAGAGTCTGTGTACTCTAGTGGCTTGGGGGATCCAAGAACCACCCTACCAAACATTGTTTTGTTTCAGGAGACTCAATCTGAGCTCCTCATTGTAATTATCTACTTTAAAGACACAATAAAAGAAGGCCACCACTGAAAGCTAGATCGGAGACATAGCCCTGTAGGATAGGGTGAACTCCTTATTAATTGTTGTGTTCTTGTATTTGCGTACTGTGTTTCTCTTGTTGTTTTCCATTTTCTAGTGTCTATGTATTTTGCAATCCGCTCGATCCGTTGCCTAAAATAACTTAGACACACACGAGCACATGAGTCTATAATACCTTCATTCAATAATTCTCTAACTAAGATCACTCAAAGGGTGATTTCCAGATCAAGTGGTATTAGAGCTCTAGGCTGTAAGGTTAGACAAGCTTTTGTTGGTTTAGCTGTGAATGCTCACTAGATCAAAGCTCAAATTAGGAGAAGGAGAGTTGGTCGAAACTAATCCTAAAATTGGGAGAGTCTGTCCTCGGAAGACAATGTCAGAGGAAGGTTCTATGGGACCAGACCCTCAATTCATAGAAAGTTTCCTGGCCATAAATTCCATGGTAGAAGAAATGTATAAGGACCTTAGAAAACACAAGGATGAAGATTCATCAGGTTCTAAACAAGAAAAAGGAGAAGATGAATCACACTTCCATGACCACTCAAAAGGAAAAGGGAAAGAGGAAAGCTTTCTCACACCTCCTAATAGTCCTGTACATAACAGGAAAGCATATTTGATTAAGCTAGATGTTAAATTTGATTTTCCTATATATGATGGAGAGTTAAATGCAGAAAAGTTGGAAAATTGGATTAGACAAATTGATGTGTATTGCAGAGTGCAGAACGTCGACTTAGACAAGAGCAAGATTTACCTGGCAAGCCCACGCCTTGGTTTGGTGGGAAGGCAGAAGCCAAGCTTACATGAAAAGACATGGTAAGACCATCTCTATCTGGAGTGAATTTGTGTCTGCGATCAAAAATCAGTTCTATCCATTGGCCTACATGCAACAAGCCATGATGAGTTGGCAGACTTTTCGACAGTTGAAAGGGCAAAATGTGCAAGGGTACACTCAAGAATTTAGAAAGAGAGCATTGATTCTAGGAATCTCATTAGACTCACTTGAAACTCTTTCGAAGTACATTGGTGGTCTACACAGCTACATAAGGCACACCATCCTCATGTTTAATCCCACTAGTATAGATGAGGTATCTATACAAGCTACTCATCTAGAAGTTAGAGGAAAGAACGGAAATCCATAAGTTGGGGAACCATCCCAACCCACTGCAAGAAAGAGTAAGGAGAAAAGAAAGCAGAAGTGGAAAGCAAGGAAGGCTAACACTGCATAGAAAATCAAAGCTTCATGCACTCGCTGTAAAAAGGATGGGCATGATGATGAGCATTGTTGGATTCTGCATCCAGAGCTAACACCTAAGAAGTTCAAGGGCAAGAAGAAGAAGACTGTTGTATCTATTCAGAAAAATTTGGGGTCAGACTCAGTAGATGAAACAAACATTGCAGCCACAAGAATAAAAGGTAAGAATTCTGAAGCATCTACTAGTAATTTTGCACAATCTATCACTAATGAAGAAAATGAGAGAAAAAGACATGAGCTTTTCCATATTCGAGTTATTTCCAAACATCAAAAGATTGATACTTTGTTTGATAGTGGCTCACAAGTAAATTTAATTTTTGAAGCAATTGTAAAGAAATTGGGATTAGCAACTACACCTCACAAGAAACCATACCCATTAGGATGGTTGGATGATAAAGCACAACTACAAATGACTAGACAATGCAAACTCAAGTTTTCTCTTGGGTCAACATTTGTAGATGAGGTTGAGTTAGACATAATTTCTCTGGATATATGTGGAATTGTTTTAGGAAGTCCTTACTTGTATGATAGAAAAGCTATTTTCTATAGAGCTGAGAACAAGTATCTACTTGTTAAAGATGGAATCGAATACTTTGTAAGAGATCATAAGTTGAAGAATAATTATATTCTCATAAACTCAGGGCAGATGAAAAGAATGAGAAATTCATTCAAAAATTCTTATGAATGGTTGTAAAGGAAAATAAACCTAATAAAGCCAATGTTTTTGAGGGCTATAATGCTAAACAACAAGCTGATTTAGAAAAGGTTGTTCCAGAGTATGATATCTTGTTTCAAGAACCTACAGGTCTGCCACCCAAAAAGGAAATAATACATGCTATTATTTTGCAACAAGATGCTAATTTTCCTAACATTAGAATGTACAGGTTTTCTGCTTTAGAGAATGATGAAATCAAGAAGCAGGTGCAAGAGTTGCTTGAGAAGGGATTTATCGGGCCTAGTACATCACCATGTGGGTCACCATTCATTTTGGTGAGAAAGAAAGATGGCTCATGGAGAATGTGAATTAATTACCGAGCACTCAATAAGATAACAATCAAAAATCGTTATCCCCTTCCTCACATAGATGATCTTTTAGATCAATTTAAGGAAACTATTTATTTCACCAAGCTAGACTTGCACAGTGGATACCATCAGGTCAGAGTTGCAGAACAAGATGCACAAAAGACTGCTTTCAAAACAAAGCAAGGATTGTATGAGTGGCTGGTTATGCCTTTTGGCTCAACTAACGCTCCTTTTGAGACCTGTTTTGGTTTCACACCAAGGTCTCATTTGGATTTTGTATTTGGTAAAGATACCTCAGTCGAGGGACACAATGATGTGGACAGGGCAACTGGGTTCATTGAACAAATCCAGGAGATCCACCAGGCAGTACAGGAACAGCTAGAAAAGAGCCAAGCCAAATACAAGGCAAGGCATGACAAGCATCAGATGGAGCATAGTTTCCAAGTTGGTGACCAAGTCTGGTTGTACATCAGCAAGGACAGGATGCAAGGTGAAGGTAAAAAGCAAAAGCCTATCAGGTATGGAACTTTCAAAATACTTGAGAAGATTGGTGAAAATGCTTTTTGCCTTGATCTACTAGCTTACATGCACATCTACTCAGTCGTAAATGCAGATTGCTTAAGATTGCTTGAACCCTCTCTAATTGAGGATCCTGAAGAGCGGAGTCAATTGCCTTTTATTAATGACCTTCTACCTGAATATGTTAATGAATTACAGGAAGACACAGTTCTATATAGGAAGGTGAGGACGACGCGCATAGGAGATGTTGAGTACCTCAAAGTAGGGCTCAAGGGTTCAAAGCTGAGGAGTGCGAAGTGGATTGAGATTAGACAAGTGAGGCAGCAGTACCCTCACTTAGTCGATGCTTGAAAACCAACTTTTGGTGGTCCAAAATCTTTTTCAACGGGAAGGCCGTGATTCGAATTGGATCCATGAAGAATAATCAAAGTACAATGACTGTATCAGATCAGGAAAAACTTCGAATTCAAGAGCATAGAGCAATTAGAAAAACCTTTGAATAGTGGCAGTTGGCAACCAGCGTGGAATGACGAGGACCTCGGTCAAAGGACGCTGATTGAGGCCCATGGAGACTGCGTAGGAGGAAAAACTGGCACTTGGGAAGCCCGAATTAGGAAAAGGAGGCAGTTTCTGATGCTGGGAAAAACCCCTCGAGAAGGAAAGGCCCCAAAGCGCTCGGTCGCATGGAAGCTGGTAAAACCGTGACGAAAGCGCTAAAGACTAAAGGTGGGACCCGCGCTCCAAAATCGGTGGTATATCGGGGGCACCCTTCGGCAGTAAGCGACTTTGGCTGAAACCTAGCGATTCCATTCAATGCCCGACGCGTGGCAGGAGAAGGAGAGAGAAAATCGCCGCTCATCGCGCGCTAATTGTCGAGTAAGCCTACCGCATGAAATGTGCGAATGACGTTGGATCTAGGGGCGCCACATCTAACGCTGAAAACACACTTGATGAAAGAACCGGATTTGACAGGGGATTAAGCCGAGATCTACAAGGATTTGAGGTTCGATTTGACCACTAAGGTGGCGGATGACTCATTCCACGATGTAACCGAAGAACTGAAGCGACGAGGAAAAGCTGGCATAGTTCGCAAGAGGACAAGTGGCCACTCCTTGTGAGACGATGACCATGACGCAGAGACATGGAATTCCAAGTGAACAACAGCAGGAGATACGACGGAGGTGGAAGGGGAATCGAGCAGTCATGAGATTGATTGAATTTGAAGCCATGATCAGATAACAGAAAAGATCAAGAGAGAGAGAGAAAGAGAGAGAGAGAGAGAGAGAGAGAGAGAGAGAGAACACCGAGAGGAAGAACTAGAGAGAAGAAGATAGATTCAGAGAAGCAAAAAGACAGTGAAGCAAAAAGCAGAAAGATAGAGGGCCGAGCTGACCAAAGGCAGCGTCGAGAACCAGAGAGCTTGAGAGGTTCAAGCCATCTCTGAGGGGATCTATCGGGAATCGAGTACCATAATGGGCTCCTTCCATTAAAGACCAGTAAGGTCAAATTCTAGGAAGGAAAAGAGTTTGTGTACTCTAGTGGCTTGGGGGATCCAAGAACCACCCTACCCAACATTGTTATGTTTTAGTAGACTCAATTTGAGCTCCTCATTATAATTCTCTGCTTTAAAGACACAATAAAAGAAGGCCACCACTGACAGCGAGACTGGAGACACTGTCCTGGAGGATAGGGTGAACTCCTTATTAATTGTTGTGTTCTAGTATTTGCTTACTATGTTTCTCTTGCCGTTTTCCATTTTCCAGTGTCTGTATATTTTGCAATTTGATCGATCCGTTGCCTAAAATAGCATAGACACACAGCAGCACATGAGTCTGTAATACCTTCATTCAATAATTCTTTAAATGAGATCACTCACAGGGTTATTTCCAGATCAACCCTCCTTGATCTTTACAACAAACTCACCTTTCCACAGAGAACTGCTATTTTTTAGATTTTCTTATCTGAAGATGCCAAATTGCCTAAAAGAAATCCACTCTAACCATATTCTAATTTTCCTGAAGCCACTAGACATGTTACCTCTTTATTATCCTACCTCCTAGGGTATGAGAATGATCACATCGTAGAAGAATCCATTTTTGGATTCCTCTCCATTTTCAGTGTAGAATTTCAACCAACATTCATGTTTAATTACAGCCAGCTCTTGGATGATAATATTCATGAACAACTAATCCATTTCACTAATAAAGGAGTATTCAGATACCCCTTTGTGATTATTCATATGTTTTTATTTCAAAGAGGTGATTTATTGCATATTCAACTTCAGAAGTAGGATGATCGAGGGATGGATCAATCAACGATCTATGGGAAAGAGTTATTCAAAGCCAATTCAACAAAGTGTACCTCTTCAAACTTCATTGACTTGTTCATTCATCCAATTCTTCAACTTATCAACAATCAGACAGAACCCAGGATTAATGAATAAATCAAAAAGACTATGCACTTATCTTATCAGACAAAGACATGTGACTGGTATTTATACCATAATTATACTGAGATCAAAGTCTATGGCAGTGAGTTAGCTCCCTACAAACTACCTAAGTATGTGCTAATGAGAATTTTCTCATTGGAATACATAAGGAAAAAGATTGACATGGATGAGCTGCATTTTGTTTCAGCCAAGAAGAAGTCATAATTCAAGCTCAAGGCCCATATAGGATCTTTTATTTGCAATACCAGGTCTGCAGGTATGGAAGTTGATCAACTGTTAAAATAGATGAACACCAAGCTTAGTTTTACTTGGTCTTATGATCCTTTTGGGATCATTTCAACATTAAGAATTCAGCTGAAGTCTACACCATACAACCACACTCCTAGACCTGAATTAGAGAAATACACGAACCAGGAGGAGTGGTCTGAAGGGACTCTACAGGAAGCATATGAAAATATTATTTCAACACCACACGTGAACACTTTAGTGACAAAGACAAATCCACTAAAGAGGACTACAGAGGAGACTACATTTGATACAAACCTAGTTAAAGATTTCATTATTCAGCTGAAGAAGCTAAATATAGGATTGATTATGTCATCAGGTAGCAGGAAACTAGACTTTATTGATCTTGGAGATCAAGAAGAAGCCTCAAGAATAGGGACGACAGATCCCAATTATTTTTTTTCGAAACCTATGGAAATAATCCAATCTACAGAGGCCAACGCTGCTGGAGATGTCAATAGATTTTCTAAATACAGAGAGATTAAGCAGAATAATGAGACTCTTAAGGCTCATACATACATCCAATTTTGGAAGAAGACATCTACATCACAACACAGACTTCCCTCTCCCTTTGACAGTGAGAAAGGGAGGATGCAGTTGGCCTTCCTACAGGCTCAAGTTCCATTTCCTAAGTCAATTGATGACTACAAAAGGAAAATTTTATCCTTTGATGCAAATCAGATTCACCCTATAGATCAAATGGAAATGCACATGCAATCAGGAGAAATGTTATTCTCAAAAATGACCACCACTGTCATGACACTTTCTAAACTAAGAACAACTTTATCTAATACTCAGTCTCAACTTAAGATAGAGAAACTGTCATCAATAGCTAAAGAAAATAAGTTAAAAACGCTGGAAGAACTTATTGTAAAGATTGGGTATGATCCCAAGGATTGCAAGGTAGTGGAGGAGATTCTGAAAAAGAAGAATGTAGATATTTAAGCTCTCTGGAAACAATTAAAGTTGCCAGCTACTAAGGACCTACAGACCAAGGAGATGGCAGAAAATGTGAAAAACAAAGAGGATTTGTTAAAGCTTATTTTTTAGTAGAATATGCAGATTAAAACCATGGAGGAACGTATTGAGAAACCACTTAAAGAGAAGGAAGCCTTACAACTGACCATAGTGCTTGTTACAGTAACTCCCATCACTGGAGCAGAAACCAGTTCGTCTTCTATAGGTAATGAAACTTCCCTAGCAGCAGAAAATGCAAATTTGTCATAGGAGCTGCAAGCATAAAAGCAACAATATGACAAGTTGCTTCAGAAGTTTTAGGCTTTGGAAAATAACAAGATAAAAAATGATACAATGTATTTCGAAGAGATGCAAAGGACACATCGGCTTGAGAAGAAAGTCAAAAAGTTAGAAGATCAAACATTCATGGCAGATACCTTGACCCAAGCCAAAGAAGACATTTGGTTTAATATTTCTAACTTTGTTTCATAATATGGCCTTCTGTTAAAATTATTTTTGAACGACGTGAACTAATTGAGAAATGCATGACTAAGATAGAAATTCGAAAGGAAGCCTTGGATACAAAGCCTAAAGAAGCCACATCTATGATCAAGGTATTGAATTCTAAAAGCAAGGAAGAGCTACAGGAAATAAATATCACTGATAGGACAAGTACCATTTTAGAGATAAAGAAAGTCCTATAGAAGAAGAACCTACTGACTCAGCTGGAAACCAAATGTAAAGCTTTGGACATTGATGTCCAAAGGTTTCATTCAAAGTTCAGTAGGTTAAGTAAGAAAGGGTTGCCACAATTAACATCTGTTAATGATCAGTTAATAAAACTAGAAAGTTACAGTGAAAAGTTGTATAATATTGCTATTGATAAAGCACAGTTTGCACAAGTGAAGGGAACAGATTACAGGGAAGGAATTTTTGGAAGCATTGGAGCTAGATTTAATCATCAGACTTTGACGTCAAAAACCTCTTTCTAGTAAAACCAACCTCTGAAAAGTACACTGAGGTTGATGAGGTTTATAGAATGATGGTAAATCTGGAAATTCCATCTGATGATAAATGGAATCAATTGTGTGAAATATTTGATTAGCCTTTTATCCAAACAGGAAAAAGGATGAATCATACAACACATCAACACATCTAGGAACAACCATGAACAGTTACCAATAGTCTACATCAAAATAGGGACAAGTCATGCAATAATTCATATTTCCTATTTTATATCAAGTTATTTTTGTAAATTAGTTTAAGATATTTTAAGATATTTTGTCTAGTCCTAAGCTAGTATAAATAACTATATTTCTGAGTTATCAAGGATCGAACCCTTCCATAAGAAATTTTGTAAGAACCGATGTACAAACTTTTTCTAGATCACTGATAATAAAGCAAAGGATTCTGAATTTGATCTCATACAGTCTCATTATCTTTCATAAGTCTTTCATGTGTTTCATTCACTCTGTTCATTTTGCATATGTTTAAGTTTTACAGAGATATTAGGTAAGAATAAATGTGTTGCAATTATTCTTAAAATTCCTTCTGAAGTTATTATTATAAAGAGATTGAGATATTGGATTGTTTGTCTGAAAGGCTTCTTCTAAATCATAAAATTGTCAGTATCTTATGTAATTTTAAGCATGTTTTGTTTAAATTTTGAAAATTGGTCAAAGGCTTTCCCACTTATGATGATTTATCTTTCTATCTGAAATTTAAATTAATCATATCTCCTTACAGTTCCTTTTGTACATTTTGTCAATTTAAATCACTGCATTGAGTTAAATAACAACCCTTTGATTATCTATTAGTACTATCTAAAGGGTTAAATACATCATTCTTATAAGTTGTTTTATGTATTGGTCCTCCATAAAAACCCAAAACCCAAAACCCCAAAACAATTATCTTAGATGCTCTGGCATGATCAATTGACCATTATCATCTTAGAGCTACAACATAGGGATTATGAATGGTTCACATCACTTAAACTAGGTTAATTTCTTTTTGGGTTCCTTCTTCAACTTCGTTATTTCTTCTCGATATCTTGATCTCCCCTGTAATTGAGGAACCCCATTCTTCTCCAAATATTGATCTTATTGGTTAGGGATTCCATGAGGCTCACAATATATTTTATATCTATAACTTGTGCTTCTTTTCATGAAAACCTCTCCTTGGAGGGATTAGGATGGTTATTCACAGATTTCTTGGCCGTGACTAATGTTTTGTGACTTTTGGCTTAATTGATATGGATCCCACGCAAATCCCCCTAGTATACCTAGAGAAACCTGTGTTGAAACAATATGAACCATAAACTACCATGGATATTCGACATTACAATTCTTCATAACAGATCTACTAAAATATATTATAAAATCTGAAATCTACATTATGAGGGTTTATTTTCCTTAGATTTTTGGATCTATTAATTATTGTTTATTCTGTATGCATGCAAATTATAATTAAAAAAAAATATACATCAAGAAAATAAAATTTCACAAACCAAAATTGACACGAGTTATATATCGAGAAACCCTTTTGAGAGAAAGCCTAGCTGGAACATGGGGCTTCTTTGCTCTCATTCTTTGAATTGAAAATGTATGCAAGTACAAAGAAGTGAGGCATGTGGTTCATGGGTTTCTACAGTGCTCAATTTTTCTCTATTTTATTTGTATATCCTTGAAAATATTAAGTAGAAGGTTATGAACCATTGAAAATATAGATTAGCAAAGAGGGTTGGTAAAACGAAAGCAAATGTGTAACCACCAACTTGAGAACCTCTTTGAATCTCTCCATAATAGTATCATTAGGCATAAAGGGTTTGAAGTGATTGAATTAGACTCACAACGTTGAACCACATCCTTAAAGGAAAGAGGGTTTCAGGATGATCCACAATTACCCATGGCACCACTAAGGGGTTGAATCTTTTACAATTTAATAGTAAAACAATAAATAATTATCATGAAGTTGTTTACATTCAAAAATAATCTGATACTTGACCATTGAGATCCCCTACTTGAGTGCCAATTTATGTTTAATACATACAACATAAGCAAAAAAACCAAACCCACAAAATTGAAATTTTCCCTATTAACATGATAATGATTTGAACACTATCAATGTGATCATAACATTCTCTATTTAATTTCATCCCAATAACCACTTCATAAGAAAGCATTAATACTTTGCATGCAAGTATTTTGTCAATCAATTCACATTCACATTAAAACTTTTTATCAAACACTTAGCCAAAGCTTTCTAACTCTTTAAGAGCTGATTCCAAGCACTTGTGAAGAGATTTGGTAGTCCCACCATTGTCTTTACTATACTTTTGAATACAATGGTAGACTATCTTATGGCTCGCTTAGTACACTTGTTCCAGGGGCACTACCTTAGATATATAGTTATTTCACTACAATTCAAAGTTCCATCTATCATCCTCCTCCTCCTCTGGTTTAGATAAAGAGGTCCAGAGGGTATCAGAGTCCTTCATGGAAAAGCTAGAAAAATGTGAGAATTTTATAAATAAATAAGGTAGGAGATTGTGTTATGTGGGTAAATTATTTTTGTGTTAGTAAATTTAATATTTTATGTAGATCTGTTCGCGAGATTAGATTTGTTGGGTTTTATAGAGCTGAGTTGTGGCACAATCCTTCAAAATCCTTCAACATCAAGACACACAAGGATAAGTAAAAATTTTCACTTATAAGTGCGAATGAAGCACAAAAAATGACCAGTTCTAGAAAGAAGTATTCTTTATTGCTTTTAAGAGAAAATCAATCAATAGAAGAGTCAGTGAGAGAATAGTCATCCATGGAGGGGTGTACTCGAAACCAAAACAACAACTAGAAGAGTTGCTACAAGAATACGAGGATGTTTTCTAGGAACCTAAAGGGTTGCCACCCAAGAGAGAAGTGGAACATGAGATGCATCTATTGCCAAAATCCCCATTACCAAACAATTGGGGTGTATAGGTAGTCTACTATAAAAGCAAGTGAGGTGAAGAAGAAGTTGCGACAACTTCTAGAACATTGCACCCATCCTAATGGATATGGGCTTGTATGATCATGAACTTCCAATCCCAATTTGTTGACTGTCTTTGCCACAATGATATTTTCCTGTGTTCCCAAGTCAGATAAAGCATCAATCTTTCTCTTCTTGACTTGTATCTTTATGTGGAATAGTTTGGTAATTTTTCCTTCTCTTCTTGTTGTTGAAGGCTACTTAGGTTTACCTCATTCTGCATTGATGTATAGATGATATTCTCATCCACGTCTGAGCTATTTTCAACCTGGTTACTTGAATCAGTGGCCGTGAGATTCTTCTTCTTTATATCTTTCTTTTTTATCTTCAAGTTAAGCTTTGGATGCAACTTGCAACACTTTTCCTTTGTACAACCATCAATCTTACAATTATTGTAGTGGTTGTTGGGATCTTTGCACTAGTGCATTGTGACTTCTATCCTTTTATATGTTCACCCTTTCCACTTCTTCTTCCTCTTCTTAGAAGCACCTTGGTGTTCCTTCTGCTTCAAACCACTCGATTTCCTTTTCTTCTCGCTTATTTTCACTAGGTATTGTTCATGTATGTAAGATTTGTCCATCGATCTAGATTTAAACAACAGCAATTACTTTTGTAGATGGTTGTGTAGACCCATCAAATACTTGAGGAGTACATCTAGGTTGTTTGGGGAGATACCCAACATTATGGCCATTTTTTTGTATTCTATGGAGTACTCCTGTACAATCTACCCTTTCTTTTGCCTAAAATAGTGACACCAGATCACTGGTCCTCTATGTACCCGACAGGGTAAAATTGTGAATTTATGAGGCTTTTGAAACCCTCCCACTTAGCCCCTAGATGATATTCCTCCAACCTCAAGGTTTTCGTGTTTCTTACCCACAAAGTTAAGGCATGTCCCTCTAATTTCAACCGAGTAAATGAAATCTTTTATTCTTCCTCTATATGGTGAACACTTAAATATAATTCTAATTGCTACAGCCAATGATTTAGCTTTAGAGTGTCAATCTCACCTGGATACAAATTTATTTCTACCTTTTCCTCTATTTCGAATAGGGTGTTGTAGCATATTTGTTTTTGATAAGTTAGCCATTAGTTGAAAACATAAAAATTACCATTGTATAATGATAAGCTAGGATATGGACCAAAAGGAAAATTGAAAGTAAAAAATGTTAGGAATTATTATTATTTTAGGTCCATATCATATAAAATTTTAGGGTAGTTGCTCTAAAAAAAGGAAGGCAAATGATAAAATGTTAGATAAGCAATAAACAAAAAATATTTTCTTTAGAAAATAAAAATTAAGGCTGGTAGTTCAAATGCACCTTTGAAATTTGTTATTTAGTTTAAATAATGCTTAAATTCCTTAATCAAGGTTTAATTATGTTGATAAAATTTATTATCTTGCAAATAATCAACAATGCATGATTTTATTATAAAGTCAGAAGCCACAAAATGTCACATCAAGCGCCATTTAAGCGGCCTCTAACTTTCGACGGTCAAGATCAACCCCACCGAGATCAACGACGGAGGATCCATTTCAGGCCCACTTCACTGTTTTTGATTAATGCGGGAAAGACCCCCCGAAAAGGTGGTTTTAGTGGCCACTCGTTTTCTCTTACATGGTAGCACGACATGATTTCAGGTCCCCTTAGCCCAAAATCATGAACCGCTCACCATACGAAATCCACTGGCATTTTTGACCTGCCAACTCATTCATCACCGCGCCTTCCACGTCCGCTTTTCCTCATTCATTTCCATGCCTCCGCTCATCCACCACCTCACTTATCCACTGCCCTCCGTCCACTCAGTTACTGCCACGTAGTTATCCATTACACCGCTCCTGTCTTGTTGGCCATTAACTCCTATAAACCCGTTGTAAAATTACCATTCCTGTAATAAATCTCCTATGGTAACATTTAAACGGTGAATTGTAAATTACCTACAAATAACCTGTTTAAGTGATGATAATCATTTTCTTTCCTCTAATCCTATTTCTTGCTAATTCCCTTCCTCTATAAATCACCCCTATTCAAAAAGCAACTGCAACCTTTCG